>CM061555.1:230064920-230067420 GCA_030864225.1 Capsicum baccatum var. pendulum | reverse complement strand
GCGTGGACAAGCGTGGATTGGGGGGGCGGCCAAAGCCTGGGCTCTCGATACGCTCGTGGAAAGCCGTCTCCTTCGATGTCGGCTCTTCCTATCATTGTGAAGCAGAATTCACCAAGTGTTGGATTGTTCACCCACCAATAGGGAACGTGAGCTGGGTTTAGACCGTCGTGACATAGGTTAATTTTACCCTACTGATGACAGTGCCGCAATAGTAATTCAACCTAGTACGAGAGGAACCGTTGATTCACACAATTGGTCATCGCGCTTGGTTGAAAAGCCAGTGGCGCGAAGCTACCGTGTGCTGGATTATGACTGAACACCTCTAAGTCAGAATCCGGGCTAGAAGCGACGCATACGCCCACCGTCCGCTTGCCGACCCGCAGTAGGGGCCTCGGCCCCCAAGGGCACGTGTCGTTGGCTAAGCCGCCGCGGCGGAAGGGTCGCGGCGGCCGCCTTGAAGTACAATTTCCATCGAGCGGCGGGCATAATCGTTTGCAGACGACTTAAATATGCGATGGGGTATTGTAAGTGGCAGAGTGGCCTTGCTGCCACGATCCACTGAGATTCAGCCCTTTGTCGCTCCGGTGCGTCCCTCCCCATCCAATCCAACCACCCTACCGCCCGTCTCCAAAGGAGGTTCGTGCATCCGTCCTTGAAAAATCCCACCACGTGTTGCGAGCTCACCTCACCCGAGTTAGCCTCTTATTTTTCAAGCGTCGCGTGCGTTCCATTCCAAACAGTTAAGCATACGGTATCAAGTGGCCTTTTGCGAAAAACAACGGCATCACAACTAGAGGTTTTCCGCGATTCGGAGTGTGGCATAAGTGCTCAGGGATGCGTAAAGAACAACGTCGGTGCGTGGAGGCATGCCGCAATTAGAGGTTTTTGTGACTGTCGAGTGCAGTGCTGGAGACGCCTCCAACGACGAACGCTGACCGACGTATAGTGGCCCGCCATGGTGGTGTCTTTGTCAAGTTGGATATCCGTGCACCGTGCACCGTGGCACCAACGCAGCTTGGCAGCGTGGCGCCATGGCACCAAGGCACCGTGGCGTCATGGAACCAAGGCACCAAGGCACCGTGGCGCCATGGCACCAAGGCACCAAGGCACCATGGCACCGTGGCGCCATGGCACCATGCCACCAAGGCACCGTGACACCATGGTGAAGCAGGCACCAAGGCGGCGCGGTGCCATGGCACAAAGGCACCAAGGCACCATGGCACCGTGGTGCCATGGCACCATGGCACCAAGGCACCAAGGCACCGTGGCACCATGGTGCCATGGCACCAAGGCGGCGCGGCGCCATGGCACCGTGGCGCCAAGGCACCAAGGCATTGTGGCACCTTGGCGCCATGGCACCAAGGCGACGCGGCGCCATGGCACCGTGGCACACAGGCACCGTGGCACCATGGCACCGTGGCACCGTGGCACACAGGCACCGTGGCGTCATGGCACCAAGGCACCAAGGCACCAAGGCACCAAGGTACCGTGGCGCCATGGCACCAAGGCACCGTGGCACCGTGGCGCCATGGCACCAAGGCACCAAGGCACCGTGGCACACAGGCACCGTGGCACACAGGCACCATGGCACCAAGGCACCAAGGCACCATGGCACCGTGGCACACAGGCACCGTGGCACCGTGGCGTCATGGCACCAAGGCACCAAGGCACCAAGGCACCGTGGCGCCATGGCACCATGGCACCATGGCACCGCGGCACCATGGTGCCATGGCACCGCGGCACCATGGCACCAAGGCACCGGGGCAAAATCAAAAGAGCGTAAACCTACGTTCGATCATCCTAATATTTTCCCGACGTTCATCCATCCTCCTCACCGTTGCATACTCATTTTTCTACATATCCGCTCTAAATTTTTATTTTAAATATATTTCAATGTTACCTCATATGTCGTGGCGGTTTTCGTAATGTCCCGTCGCCTTTTTTTCAAATTTTTATTTGATATCCTTAAATTTAAATATTTTATATCGTTACGTAATTCGTACGAATACGCACTCAATTGTTGGTTTAGTGCTACTTTATTCTAATATGCATATTTTGGGGTTGTCACTCATCCATTGCATTCTGGGCGATTTTCCTAATGTCCCCACGTTATTTTAAAATTTTTTATTTAATATCCTTAAATTTAAATATTTTATAACGTTACGCTATACGTACAAATATGCACTCGATTGTTGGTTTAAGGTTAGTTCATGCGCCGAGAATATTTTCCTAATTTTTTCATATTTTTATAAATATTTTTTCTATTTTTTATTTATTTTTACATATTTTTTGAATTTTAATAAATGATATTCGTAAAAACATATTTTCTCAACGAAAATTATCATTTACAAATTACGCGACCTTTTTGGGAGTGCACAGGCTCCATCTCAAATCAAAACGTGCAGTTCGGGCCCGCATATGTCTAGTATGATTCTCTGGCAAAATCATGTATACTCCTGTCACTTGATTTTTTTTTAAGCATATATAAGGGGCTTAGAGG
>CM061555.1:230021893-230034393 GCA_030864225.1 Capsicum baccatum var. pendulum | reverse complement strand
CATCTTTTGGCTTGCTAGTTCCATTTATCTTTTGAGGGCAGGTTTAGTATAAAAGTAACTTATAATGTTCATAGGTAATGTATTGCTACAGGTTGGTTCTCCCGAGCCTTACCGGCAACGGGTGCCAGTCCGCCTTAATAGGATTTGGGGCGTGACAGAAGTGGTATCAGAGCGGTTTGTCCTAGGGAGTCTACAAAGCCGTGTCTATGTAGAATCATGTTTATCGATGTGTTGTGCACCACATTTATAAACAAGAGGCTACGTGGCATTTAGGAGTTATCACTTCTTTTCATTCTTTAGATCGTGCCATAGAGCCAAATATTATAAGTGTACCATGTCTAATCCCTGAATTATTTTGTACAGTAAGTATGCCAGAGACAAGGAAGAGTAAAGGTAAAGGAAAGGAAGTAGAAGTGGTAGTTGGTATACCCAATCGGGCGAGACGACAGAGTGAGACTCTAGATGAGTCTCTATCACAGACATCTCCAACCCCTCCATCTGTTGATGCACCAGGAAGTAGTGAAAACCCCCGAGAACCACCTGTTGATGCTTCTGTGCAGGATTTGAGAAATGCAGTTCAACTGTTGACTTGTATAGTTGCTGGCCAAGGTCAAAGACAAGAAGGCCCAGTTGCAGGTGCAGTTGGTGCAGGTAGGGCAGCCAGTACGAGAATACGTGATTTCCTCAACTTAGACCCCCCATCATTCACTGGGACAGATCCAAATGAAGATCCACAAGATTTTATTGATCAGATCCAACGCACCTTAGATGTTATGCATGTAAGTGGTTCGGAAGCTGCTGAGTTGGCAATGTATAGATTGAAGGGTGTGGCTATACTGTGGTACGAAGCCTGGAAGCATTCCAAAGGCATAGATACATCTCCAACTACTTGGGAGGAGTTTAAAATGGCCTTTCTTGATCATTACTTGCCATTAGAGATCCGAGAGGCCCGTGCAGATCAGTTCCTGAACCTCCATCAAGGGAATATGAGCGTGAGGGAATATAGTCTTAAATTTAATTCTCTGGCCAGGTACGCTCCTAATGTTGTTCCTACTATGGCAGATAGAGTCCATCGGTATGTCGATAGGTTGGATTCATATTTGGTTAGAGATTGTACCATTGCCTCTTTAAATAAAGACATGGATATAGCGAGGATGCAAGCTTTTGCACAGAAACTGGAGGATCAGAGGCAAAGAAGAAGGGCACAAGAAATAGAAAGGGGGCAATTCAAGAGGGCCAGATCTACAGGACAGTTTACACCACCCCAGGGTGAGTTTAGGCCACGATTTTCTCATAGGCCACCCAGGCCATCATCCTCTTACTCTATAGCTAGTGCTCCACCACCACTTCAAGGGTCTAGAAATGATCAATTTGGGCAGAGAAGTGAGGGCCAAGGTACACGGACAACAGGATATTCGGGAAGCCAGCAAATGCCTCCTAGGCAGCCTTGCAGACAATGTGGGAGATATCATATAGGTGCGTGTCGCAGGGGAACAGATGTTTGTTATTGGTGTGGTATGCCAGGGCATGTAATAAAAGATTGCCCAAGAAGACGCAGGGGTGATATGGCACAACCTACTAGATCAGCTGTTGTATCATCATCATCAGTGCCTCCATCAGGTAGAGGTGAGCAATTTCCCATAGGTCGCGGCAGAGGTATTAGAGGGGCAGCTAGTTCCAGCGTGGCCCAAAATCGCACATATGCTGTAGGGACTCGACAGAACCTGGAAGCTTCACCCGATGTGGTTATAGGTACATTGTCCATCTTCTCACATAAAGTGTATGCATTAATTGACCCTGGTTCTACATTGTCATATATTACTCCATTAGTTGCTGGGAAGCTTGGTAGAACACCTAAATTATTGAATAAACCACTTGCGGTGTCTACACCAACTGGGGAGTCAATTATAGTTAGAAGAGTCTATTGTGATTGCATAGTGACTGTCTGCGACCGAGATACATTAGCTGATCTTATCGAGTTAGAAATGGTAGAATTTGATGTTATAATGGGTATGGATTGGTTGGCTTCTTGCTATGCCACCGTTGACTGCCGAACCAAGAGGATGTACTTTCACTTTCCAAATGAAGCAGTCCTTGAATGGGAAGGCAATATTGGGGCACCAAAAGGGAGGTTTATCTCTTATTTTAAAGCCAGAAAAATGATATCAAAGGGATATATATGTCATCTCGTTAGAGTGAGAGACATGGAGGCAGAATCACCAACTATCCAGTCTGTTCCAATAGTGAATGAATTTATTGATGTCTTTCCTGAGGAACTCCCTGGTTTGCCTCCAGAACGAGAAATAGATTTTGGTATTGACTTATTACCAGGCACCGAGCCTATCTCTATTCCTCCATATAGAATGGCCCCGGCAGAATTACGTGAATTAAAGGAGCAACTGAAAGACTTGTTAGAAAAGGGTTTTATAAGACCTAGTGTGTCCCCTTGGGGTGCACCGGTTTTATTTGTGCGTAAAAAGGATGGCACATTGAGGATGTGTATTGACTACCGACAACTGAATAGGGTGACAGTTAAGAATAAATATCCCCTCCCCAGAATTGATGACTTGTTTGATCAGTTACAGGGTACCAGTGATCAGAAAGGGGTAAAGCAAGGCATGGCTAAGGATCTGCGTCAACTAGCCAATCTGGGTGTTCGTCTACTCGAAACTCCAAGAAAGGACATTATTGTACATAATGCTGCCGATTCTTCATTGATAAGGGAAGTGAAAGAAAAACAGTATTATGATCCTATTCTACAATGCCTTAAGGAGAAAGTAAGTCAAGGTATAATGAAGGAGTTTAGGCTTACACAAGATGGAGTACTTTATTGCCAAAATAGATTGTGTGTTCCTGATGTTAATAGACTCAGAAAGAGAATAATGGAAGAAGCCCATCATTCAAGATATTCCATCCACCCAGGATCTACTAAGATGTATCATGACCTAAAGGGAGTATTTTGGTGGGGAGGCATGAAAAAGGACCTTGCAGAGTTTGTGGCTCAATGTCCTACTTGTCAACAAGTCAAAGTAGAGCACCAAAAGCCAGGTGGTTACATGCAATGTATAGAGATTCCAACTTGGAAGTGGGATATGACTAATATGGATTTTGTAACTGGTTTGCCTCGTTCAGTTAATAAGTTTGACTCCATATGGGTGATAGTTGATAGACTCACGAAGTCAGCGCACTTCCTGCCAGTTAGAAGTGATTATACAGCTGAAGAATATGCCAAATTATACCTCAAAGAGATAGTTAGGCTACATGGGGTCCCACTCTCTATTATATCTGATCGAGGAGCTCAATTCACGGCAAAATTTTGGAAGTCCTTTCAAAGGAGTTTAGGGACGCAAGTGAATTTGAGTACAGCCTTCCATCCCCAAACAGACGGCCAGGCAGAGCGTACTATTCAAACACTTGAGGATATGTTGCGAACCTGTGCATTAGATTTTAAAGGTAGCTGGGTAGAACACTTGCCCCTTATTGAATTTGCCTATAATAACAGCTACCATTCGAGCATCAAGATGGCGCCTTACGAAGCTTTGTATAGGAGGAAAAGTAGGTCACCAATTGGTTGGTTCGAAGTGGGTGAAACCACCTTGCTCGGGCCAGATTTAGTCCAACAAGCCATGGAAAAAGTTAAGGTGATACAACAACGGCTAAAAACAGCCCAAAGTCGTCATAAATCATATGCAGATATGCGGAGAAGAGGGCTGGAATTCTCTATTGGAGATTGGGTATTTTTAAAGGTATCACCGATGAAAGGAGTTATGAGATTTGGTAAGAAAGGGAAACTAAGCCCACGTTACATAGGGCCATATAAGATTACTAAGAGGGTCGGACAAGTTGAATATGAATTAGAGCTACCCCAGGAACTTTCAATGGTTCATCCAGTGTTTCATGTGTCAATGCTTCGAAAATGCATAGGTGACCCCTCTCGTATCACTCCTATAGAAGATGTACAGGTCACAGAGGATCTTACTTATGAAGAGGTACCGGTTGCTATTCTAGATCGCCAAATTAAAAAGTTAAGGAACAAAGAAATTGCATCAGTAAAGGTACTCTGGAGAAACAACCAAGTGGAAGAAATAACGTGGGAACCGGAGGAAGTAATGATATCCAAATACCCTCATCTATTTGAAGACAAGGAGGGACTAAAAGATACAGAGGAGGAACATTAATAGGTATGTGTTTGAATACTAGTTATGTTATTAACAGTTGTGTGACCAGAAATTCAAACCTGCCTAGACTATACAGTTATGTTAACATTCGGGACGAATGTTCCTAAGGGGGGGAGGATGTAACACCCCACATTTTGCATGTACTAGTAATGTTCACATAAAATGACACGTAGCCTCTTGTTTATAAATGTGGTGCACAACACATCGATAAACATGATTCTACATAGACACGGCTTTGTAGACTCCCTAGGACAAACCGCTCTGATACCACTTCTGTCACGCCCCAAATCCTATTAAGGCGGACTGGCACCCGTTGCCGGTAAGGCTCGGGAGAACCAACCTGTAGCAATACATTACCTATGAACATTATAAGTTACTTTTATACTAAACATGCCCTCAAAAGATAAATGGAACTAGTAAGCCAAAAGATGTTGTATGACTAGGCCGTTGGAGTCACAACGGCCTAGTCATACAACATCTTTTGGCTTACTAGTTCCATTTATCTTTTGAGGGCATGTTTAGTATAAAAGTAACTTATAATGTTCATAGGTAATGTATTGCTACAGGTTGGTTCTCCCGAGCCTTACCGGCAACGGGTGCCAGTCCGCCTTAATAGGATTTGGGGCGTGACAGAAGTGGTATCAGAGCGGTTTGTCCTAGGGAGTCTACAAAGCCGTGTCTATGTAGAATCATGTTTATCGATGTGTTGTGCACCACATTTATAAACAAGAGGCTACGTGTCATTTTATGTGAACATTACTAGTACATGCAAAATGTGGGGTGTTACATCCTCCCCCCCTTAGGAACATTCGTCCCGAATGTTAACATAACTGTATAGTCTAGGCAGGTTTGAATTTCTGGTCATACAACTGTTAATAACATAACTAGTATTCAAACACATACCTATTAATGTTCCTCCTCTGTATCTTTTAGTCCCTCCTTGTCTTCAAATAGATGAGGGTATTTGGATATCATTACTTCCTCCGGTTCCCACGTTATTTCTTCTACTTGGTTGTTTCTCCAGAGTACCTTTACTGATGCAATTTCTTTGTTCCTTAACTTTTTAATTTGGCGATCTAGAATAGCAACCGGTACCTCTTCATAAGTAAGATCCTCTGTGACCTGTACATCTTCTATAGGAGTGATACGAGAGGGGTCACCTATGCATTTTCGAAGCATTGACACATGAAACACTGGATGAACCATTGAAAGTTCCTGGGGTAGCTCTAATTCATATGCAACTTGTCCGACCCTCTTAGTAATCTTATATGGCCCTATGTAACGTGGGCTTAGTTTCCCTTTCTTACCAAATCTCATAACTCCTTTCATCGGTGATACCTTTAAAAATACCCAATCTCCAATAGAGAATTCCAGCCCTCTTCTCCGCATATCTGCATATGATTTATGACGACTTTGGGCTGTTTTTAGCCGTTGTTGTATCACCTTAACTTTTTCCATGGCTTGTTGGACTAAATCTGGCCCGAGCAAGGTGGTTTCACCCACTTCGAACCAACCAATTGGTGACCTACATTTCCTCCCATACAAAGCTTCGTAAGGCGCCATCTTGATGCTCGAATGGTAGCTGTTATTATAGGCAAATTCAATAAGGGGCAAGTGTTCTACCCAGCTACCTTTAAAATCTAATGCACAGGTTCGCAACATATCCTCAAGTGTTTGAATAGTACGCTCTGCCTGGCCGTCTGTTTGGTGATGGAAGGCTGTACTCAAATTCACTTGCGTCCCTAAACTCCTTTGAAAGGACTTCCAAAATTTTGCCGTGAATTGAGCTCCTCGATCAGATATAATAGAGAGTGGGACCCCATGTAGCCTAACTATCTCTTTGAGGTATAATTTGGCATATTCTTCAGCTGTATAATCACTTCTAACTGGCAGGAAGTGCGCTGACTTCGTGAGTCTATCAACTATCACCCATATGGAGTCAAACTTATTAACTGAACGAGGCAAACCAGTTACAAAATCCATATTAGTCATATCCCACTTCCAAGTTGGAATCTCTATACATTGCATGTAACCACCTGGCTTTTGGTGCTCTACTTTGACTTGTTGACAAGTAGGACATTGAGCCACAAACTCTGCAAGGTCCTTTTTCATGCCTCCCCACCAAAACACTCCCTTTAGGTCATGATACATCTTAGTAGATCCTGGGTGGATGGAATATCTTGAATGATGGGCTTCTTCCATTATTCTCTTTCTGAGTCTATTAACATCAGGAACACACAATCTATTTTGGCAATAAAGTACTCCATCTTGTGTAAGCCTAAACTCCTTCATTATACCTTGACCTACTTTCTCCTTAAGGCATTGTAGAATAGGATCATAATACTGTTTTTCTTTCACTTCCCTTATCAATGAAGAATCGGCAGCATTATGTACAATAATGTCCTTTCTTGGAGTTTCGAGTAGACGAACACCCAGATTGGCTAGTTGACGCAGATCCTTAGCCATGCCTTGCTTTACCCCTTTCTGATCACTGGTACCCATGAGTGTCTTACGACTTAGAGCATCAGCCACCACATTTGCTTTCCCTGGATGGTATAATATATCAATATCATAATCCTTTATTAACTCTAGCCACCTCCGCTGCCTCAAATTTAGATCTTTCTGCTTGAAAATATACTGTAAACTCTTATGATCTGTATATATGTCCACGTGCACCCCATACAAATAGTGGCGCCATATCTTTAAAGCAAATACAACCGCTGCTAGCTCAAGATCATGTGTTGGGTAGTTTTTCTCGTGTGGTCTCAATTGTCTCGAGGCATAAGCAATCACCTTACCATGTTGTGTTAGTACACACCCCAAACCAACTCCGGAAGCATCACAATACACTGCATATCCCTCTGAGCCTTCCGGAAGCACTAGCACAGGTGCTGAGGTTAGCCTGCTTTTCAACTCTTGAAAGCTCCTTTCACATGCATCATTCCATTGGAATTTGGTTTCCTTGTGAGTTAGCTTAGTAAGAGGTGCAGACATAGAAGAAAAACCTTCAACAAACCTTCTGTAATAACCTGCCAATCCAAGGAAGCTTCGAACTTCTGTAGGTGTCGTTGGCCTTGGCCAATCTTTCACAGCCTCTATCTTTTGTGAATCCACCCTTATTCCTTCATCCGATACAATATGGCCCAAAAATGCCACTGATTTTAACCAAAATTCACATTTGGAAAACTTAGCATACAACCGGCGATCACGGAGAACTTGTAGTACTAGTCGTAAATGATTTGCGTGGTCCTTTTCTGACCTTGAATACACCAGAATATCATCTATAAATACTATCACGAACACATCCAGGAAAGGCTTGAATACCCTATTCATCAAATCCATAAACACTGCTGGTGCATTCGTTAGCCCAAACGACATAACAAGAAATTCAAAGTGACCATATCTGGTTCGGAAAGCTGTCTTAGGTATATCTTTTTCCTGCACTCTCACCTGATGATAACCTGATCTCAAATCGATCTTTGAAAAGTATTTAGCACCCTGTAACTGATCAAACAAGTCATCAATTCTGGGGAGGGGATATTTATTCTTAACTGTCACCCTATTCAGTTGTCGGTAGTCAATACACATCCTCAATGTGCCATCCTTTTTACGCACAAATAAAACCGGTGCACCCCAAGGGGACACACTAGGTCTTATAAAACCCTTTTCTAACAAGTCTTTCAGTTGCTCCTTTAATTCACGTAATTCTGCCGGGGCCATTCTATATGGAGGAATAGAGATAGGCTCGGTGCCTGGTAATAAGTCAATACCAAAATCTATTTCTCGTTCTGGAGGCAAACCAGGGAGTTCCTCAGGAAAGACATCAATAAATTCATTCACTATTGGAACAGACTGGATAGTTGGTGATTCTGCCTCCATGTCTCTCACTCTAACGAGATGACATATATATCCCTTTGATATCACTTTTCTGGCTTTAAAATAAGAGATAAACCTCCCTTTTGGTGCCCCAATATTGCCTTCCCATTCAAGGACTGCTTCATTTGGAAAGTGAAAGTACATCCTCTTGGTTCGGCAGTCAACGGTGGCATAGCAAGAAGCCAACCAATCCATACCCATTATAACATCAAATTCTACCATTTCTAACTCGATAAGATCAGCTAATGTATCTCGGTCGCAGACAGTCACTATGCAATCACAATAGACTCTTCTAACTATAATTGACTCCCCAGTTGGTGTAGACACCGCAAGTGGTTTATTCAATAATTTAGGTGTTCTACCAAGCTTCCCAGCAACTAATGGAGTAATATATGACAATGTAGAACCAGGGTCAATTAATGCATACACTTTATGTGAGAAGATGGACAATGTACCTATAACCACATCGGGTGAAGCTTCCAGGTTCTGTCGAGTCCCTAGAGCATATGTGAGATTTTGGGCCACGCTGGAACTAGCTGCCCCTCTAATACCTCTGCCGCGACCTATGGGAAATTGCTCACCTCTACCTGATGGAGGCACTGATGATGATGATACAACAGCTGATCTAGTAGGTTGTGCCATATCACCCCTGCGTCTTCTTGGGCAATCTTTTATTACATGCCCTGGCATACCACACCAATAACAAACATCTGTTCCCCTGCGACACGCACCTATATGATATCTCCCACATTGTCTGCAAGGCTGCCTAGGAGGCATTTGCTGGCTTCCCGAATATCCTGTTGTCCGTGTACCTTGGCCCTCACTTCTCTGCCCAAATTGATCATTTCTAGACCCTTGAAGTGGTGGTGGAGCACTAGCTATAGAGTAAGAGGATGATGGCCTGGGTGGCCTATGAGAAAATCGTGGCCTAAACTCACCCTGGGGTGGTGTAAACTGTCCTGTAGATCTGGCCCTCTTGAATTGCCCCCTTTCTATTTCTTGTGCCCTCCTTCTTTGCCTCTGATCCTCCAGTTTCTGTGCAAAAGCTTGCATCCTCGCTATATCCATGTCTTTATTTAAAGAGGCAATGGTACAATCTCTAACCAAATATGAATCCAACCTATCGACATACCGATGGACTCTATCTGCCATAGTAGGAACAACATTAGGAGCGTACCTGGCCAGAGAATTAAATTTAAGACTATATTCCCTCACGCTCATATTCCCCTGATGGAGGTTCAGGAACTGATCTGCACGGGCCTCTCGGATCTCTAATGGCAAGTAATGATCAAGAAAGGCCATTTTAAACTCCTCCCAAGTAGTTGGAGATGTATCTATGCCTTTGGAATGCTTCCAGGCTTCGTACCACAGTATAGCCACACCCTTCAATCTATATATTGCCAACTCAGCAGCTTCCGAACCACTTACATGCATAACATCTAAGGTGCGTTGGATCTGATCAATAAAATCTTGTGGATCTTCATTTTGATCTGTCCCAGTGAATGATGGGGGGTCTAAGTTGAGGAAATCACGTATTCTCGTACTGGCTGCCCTACCTGCACCAACTGCACCTGCAACTGGGCCTTCTTGTCTTTGACCTTGGCCAGCAACTATACAAGTCAACAGTTGAACTGCATTTCTCAAATCCTGCACAGAAGCATCAACAGGTGGTTCTCGGGGGTTTTCACTACTTCCTGGTGCATCAACAGATGGAGGGGTTGGAGATGTCTGTGATAGAGACTCATCTAGAGTCTCACTCTGTCGTCTCGCCCGATTGGGTATACCAACTACCACTTCTACTTCCTTTCCTTTACCTTTACTCTTCCTTGTCTCTGGCATACTTACTGTACAAAATAATTCAGGGATTAGACATGGTACACTTATAATATTTGGCTCTATGGCACGATCTAAAGAATGAAAAGAAGTGATAACTCCTAAATGCCACGTAGCCTCTTGTTTATAAATGTGGTGCACAACACATCGATAAACATGATTCTACATAGACACGGCTTTGTAGACTCCCTAGGACAAACCGCTCTGATACCACTTCTGTCACGCCCCAAATCCTATTAAGGCGGACTGGCACCCGTTGCCGGTAAGGCTCGGGAGAACCAACCTGTAGCAATACATTACCTATGAACATTATAAGTTACTTTTATACTAAACATGCCCTCAAAAGATAAATGGAACTAGTAAGCCAAAAGATGTTGTATGACTAGGCCGTTGGAGTCACAATGTCTACGATACGATACATGACCATACTATACTTTACATAGTCTACAAAGCCTCTAGACAAGAAACATTATCTTATAAGGGTCGGGACAGGCCCCGCCTCATGATAAGATACTATACAATGCAAAAAGATATGATAAGACTCAAAGCCCCGAAGCAACCTGGAGCTCAGTGACTGCAGTTGATATCCTGTACTCTTACTGGGGAGGTTTATTAGCTTCTGCACCTGCAGCATGGAATGCAGGTCCCCCAACAGGGATGTCAGTACGAAATAATGTACTGAATATGTAAGGCAACATGTACCATATATGAGATAAAAGCTCAAATGAAACCATACACTGCTGTAAGGTAAAAGACCACCTTTATGAATATTGTGGAGTCATGCATCTTATAACAATTATGTTACTTTACTCTTATCACTTGTATAATCTGTGCACATCATGTAATACAAATGACCAGCTGATCAGTGGTAAATCTATATCAGGATCGACCCATGCTAGGCTTTCCTTTCACCCCTGGGATACCCCCTGTAATACTGGGATTGACCCATGCTAGGTGATTCTTTCACCCCTGGGATACCACCCAACAGAAGCAACTGTATACATATATCTTCTTATTACTTTTGATATGAATCTTTGGTGGTCGTAAAATTTGAGCTATAAGACTATAAGCATGACAAGTGACAAGTATGTGACCATGTAACATCATATCACAATGAAAAGAGTGGGTTATACAATTAGTGAAACATGTAGGACATAAACAACGTATGAACTTTATTTTGCTAAAAAGAAGACTCATATGTCATGGTGTCCAATGTATGTATGCAGCAGTGACAAGGCTCGAATCTGGACACACAAATACATGTGAAAGAGTGGAGTGGTTATATCGAAGTTTGTAAAGATCTCTATGTGCCAATAAAGACTTTGGATTCCATGCCAAATAATAAGAGATCGAATAGCCTTACATACCTCGACATATCAACTTGTTTTTACCTCGAAATGACTTCCTTTCTTCCAACTATTTATCTACAATATCATGTTTTAAAGCTAGTATTAGCAGCTAATCAATGCATCTGGACAGCCCAATCTCACAAAACACAACACTTTGGCAACAAACGTATAACCATCGACTCAATGGTGTTATTCCGACTTTCTCAATTCTAACTGTCTTCAACCAGTACACATTATCCTATACATGATGTACACAGCCTATATCAGCTCTACAACATGCTGGCAACAGTTCATAACTACAACACAGAACCATTTTACAAAATGCTCAACTAAGAAGCACAACATCTCGTCGTCTCCCTACATTTCGTCGTTAACAATTCATACTTGTCCCAACTTTGAACCAGATGCTCCCAACATATATATACATCAAATAAACCTTAACACAGTCACAAAATAGCTCAAAACACAGGGGGGGAAACGTGAAACATCAGCCCCCTCATCAAAACAGTCCAATACCATTTTGGAAGCACATAAGATCATATAAGGATACTTGTTTCCAAAGAACTTGCAAAACAGTCCAGCAACCTTGGCAACCATATACACACTATAACATATTAATAACCTCAACTTTATATCATATCAAAGTCAAAAATCAGGGTAAGAATCGTTCCAAAGCCAAGAAAATCAAACAACAACTTTCAGGACACAAGCTGTCCAGAAATTCCTGCACAGTACACCAGCCAACTTATCTTGTTTTCCATAGAAAATTCATATCAAGTATATGGTTATTTTTACATACCTTAACTCCCAAGGTGTAAGTATAATTCAAGAACTCAAAAAGTAGCCTTCGGTTGCCTTCCAATGTGAAGAAATGCCAAGAGAAACTTAGAGAGAAAAGCTGAAATTGTTTTGGTCTCCTACTAGTTAACCTAAGGAGCTCGGTTTTGGTCCCTTTTTAAAGGGGCCTTAGACCGACTTTCTCCTAATATTTGCAACTGATTAACTCAAGTTGGTCAATGACCAATTTTCCCCTTTCACTTGGGCCTTTTGGATCTCTAAATCAATGGGCTTTAGTGGCCCATTTTCCTTAATCTTGCTTGCACTTTGTTTGGGCCCAATTTTCTTAGTAGTGAATGAATGTAGTTGGGCCTATTATATAAAAATCTTGGGCTGAACATCTTGGCCCAATATAATGCTAAACCATTGGCTTTAATAGCCTCCCTAACTTGGGCTTCGTTTGTCGCAAGACTTGGAAAGTTTCGGC
>CM061555.1:230002365-230017365 GCA_030864225.1 Capsicum baccatum var. pendulum | reverse complement strand
ACTACCGACAGTCGCCTTGAAGTTCCTTTAACACCTCTACTCACGCGTCGTTCGTCCAAATGCTCCGTCGATGCACGCCCAGCACCGGCCCCAACGCCCAGCAATAGATGTCGTGCGGTCTGGCTTGACACGATATCCTTCCCTTGGGGGGAGCAGAGGAGATGAAGGCACGCCGAGGCTCATGCACAGGCGCCGCCCACGCCGGCTGCTGGCGCTCACCGCGGATTGGGCTCGGCCGCTTGCGTGCAGCGCCTGAAGCTTGCCCCGAGAGCAGCATCCAATACTCGCCGCTCGTACGAAGGCACCGCCTCGTCCGAAGTCTAGCGTCAGCAGCCCCGTCGTGGACGACGCCACCGATAACCGACACTAACATACAATAAAGCGCGGCCGACGTTGCTACACAGGCACGGACGGCTCGCACGGACTAGCCATGCATGCTGCCATGCGCCTACGCTGCACGTCGACATGGCCACTGAGCGCCTATGCCAACTACCGACAGTCGCCTTGAAGTGCCTTCAACACCTCTACCTCCCTTATAAATGCTTAAAAAAAAAACCCAAGTGACAGGAGTAGACATGATTTTGCCAGAGAATCATACCAGACATATGCGGAACAGATCTGAATGTTTTGATGTGAGACGGAGCCTGTGCACTCAAGAAAAGGTCGCGTAATTTGTAAATGATAATTTTCGTTGAAAAAATATTTTTTTTTACAAATATCATATATTAAAATTCAAAAAAAATGTGTAAAAATAAATCAAAAATAGAAAAAATATTTATAAAAATATGAAAAAATTAGGAAAATATTCTTAGTGCATGAACTAACCTTAAACCAACAATCTAGTGCATATTTGTACGCATAACGTAACGATATAAAATATTTAAATTTAAGGAAATTAAATAAAATTTTTAGAAAAATATAAAAATAAGTAACAACCCCAAAATATGCATATTAGAATGAAGTAGCCTTAAACCAACAATTGAGTGCGTATTTGTATGAATGACGTAATGATATAAAATTTTTAAATTTAAGGATATTAAATAAAAATTTGAAAAAAAGGCGACGGGACATTACGAAAACCGCCACGACATATGAGCTAGAATTGACATATATTTAAAATACAAAATTAGAGCGGATATGTAGAGAAATGAGTGTGCAACGGTGAAGAGGATCGAGGAACGTCAGGAAAATATTAGGATGATCGAACGTAGGTTTACGCTCTTTTGATTTTGCCACGGTGCGTTGTGCCTTGGTGCCATGGTGCCTTGGTGCCACGGCGCCACGGTGCCTGGGTGCCATGGTGCCACGATGCCTTGGTGCCACGGCGCCTTGGTGGCATGGCGCCATGCTGCCTTGGTGTCATGGCGCCATGCTGCCACGGTGCCTCGGTGCCACGGTGCCATGGTGTCACGGTGCCTTGGTGCCACGGTGCCTTGGTGCCACGGCGCCATTGTGCCATGGTGCTATGCTGCCACGGGGCCATGGTGCCTTGGTGCCATGGTGCCACGGTGCCTTGGTAACCACGGTGCCACGGTGCCACGGTGCCATGGTGCCATGGTGTCACGGTGCCTTGGTGCCGCGATGCGTTGGTGCCATGGTGCCGCGGTGCCATGGTGCCTGTGTGCCATGGTGCCACGCCACCTTGGTGCCACGGTGCCTTGGTGCCCTGATGCCATGGCGCCACGGTGCCAAGCTGCCCTGGTGCCTTGGTGCCATGGTGCAGGGATTCAAGGCGAGCGCGATCGTCATTTGCAAGAAGCGTCGTACGGGGCAGATAGGAGTCGATGAAGGCCCCATGCCCACTGCGTCTACCACATCCGAGTATCCCGACCGCCACTCACGGACCACGACAACGCACGATGAAGCGAGGGAGGCATGGGATGCAAGGGCGGCCTATCGATTTGCCCTACGCACGAAATGCGATGGGCGAAAGGCGATCGATAAAACTTGATAATACATGCAGCACAGGAAACCGACTTCGAGCAAGCCTACATTGCGCTTACCCCGCGACTGAGATGGCAGGCGGGTCAGGACATCGCTGCTCGAGCAGGGATCCAACCTAACCGCACGTGCCAAACACAACTTACGCGCCGTGCGTCCAAATGCTCCGTGGATGCACGCCCAGCACCGGCCCCAACGCCCAGCAATAGATGTCGTGCGCTGCTGCCAATTCGGATGTTGCAAGGCTGAAGCAATGTCACGCCCCAAATCCTATTAAGGCGGACTGGCACCCGTTGCTGGTAAGGCTCGGGAGAACCAAGCTGTAGCAATACATTACCTATGAACATTATAAGTTACTTTTATACTAAACATGCCCTCAAAAGATAAATGGGACTAGCAAGCCAAAAGATGTTGTATGACTAGGTCGTTGGAGCCACAATGTCTACGATACGATACATGACTATACTATACTTTACATAGTCTACGAAGCCTCTAGACAAGAAACATTATCTTATAAGGGTCGGGATAGGCCCCGCCTCATGATAAGATACTATACAATGCAAAAAGATATGATAAGACTCAAAGCCCCGAAGCAACCTGGAGCTCAGTGACTGCAGTTGATATCCTGTACTCTTACTGGGGAGGTTTATTAGCTTCTGCACCTGCAGCATGGAATGCAGGTCCCCCAACAGGGACGTCAGTACGAAATAATGTACTGAATATGTAAGGCAACATGTACTATATATGAGATAAAAGCTCAAATGAAATCATACACTGCTGTAGAGTAAAAGACCACCTTTATGAATATTGTGGAGTCATGCATCTTATAACAATTATGTTACTTTACTCTTATCACTTGTATAATCTGTGCACATCATGTAATACAAATGACCAGCTGATCAGTGGTAAATCTATATCAGGATCGACCCATGCTAGGCTTTCCATTCACCCCTGGGATACCCCCTGTAATACTGGGATTGACCCATGCTAGGTGATTCTTTCACCCCTGGGATACCACCCAACAGAAGCAACTATATACATATATCTTCTTATTACTTTTGAGATGAATCTTTGGTGATCGTAACATTTGAGCTATAAGACTAGAAGCATGACAAATGACAATTATGTGACCATGTAACATCATATCACAATGAAAAGAGTGGGTTATACAATTAGTGAAACATGTAGGACATAAACAACGTATGAACTTTATTTAGCTAAAAAGAAGACTCATATGTCATGGTATCCAATGTATGTATGCAGCAGTGACAATGCTCGAATCTGGACACACAAATACATGTGAAAGAGTGGAGTGGTTATATCGAAGTTTGTAAAGATCTCTATGTGCCAATAAAGACTTTGGATTCCATGCCAAATAATAAGAGATCGAATAGCCTTACATACCTCGACATATCAACTTGTTTTTACCTCGAAATGACTTCTTTTATTCCAACTATTTATCTATAATATCATGTTTTAAAGCTAGTATTAGAAGCTAATCAATGCATCTGGATAGCCCAATCTCACAAAACACAACACTTTTGGCAACAAACGTATAACCATCGACTCAATGGTGTTATTCCGACTTTCTCAATTCTAACTGTCTTCAACCAGTACACATTATCATATACATGATGTACAAAGCCTATATCAGCTCTATAAGATGCTGGCAACAGTCCATAACTACAACACAGAACCATTTTAAAAAACACTCAACTAAGAAGCACAACATCTCGTCGTCTCCCTACATTTCGTCGTTAACAATTCATACTTGTCCCAACTTTGAACCAGATGCTCCCAACATATATATACATCAAATAAACCTTAACATAGTCACAAAATATCTCAAAACATAGGGGGTAAACGTGAAACATCAGCCCCCTCATCAAAACAGTCCAATACCATTTTGGAAGCACATAAGATCATATAAGGATACTTGTTTCCAAAGAACTAGCAAAACAGTCCAGCAACCTTGGAAACCATATACACACTATAACATATTAATAACCTCAACTTTATATCATATCAAAGTCAAAAATCAGGGTAAGAATCGTTCCAAAGCCAAGAAAATCAAACAACAACTTTCAGGACACAAGCTGTCCAGAAATTCCTGCACAGTACACCAGCCAACTTATCTTGTTTTCCATGGAAAATTCATATCACGTATATGGTTATTTTTACATACCTTAACTCCCAAGGTGTAGGTCTAATTCAAGAACTCAAAAATTAGCCTTTGGTTGCCTTCCAAGGTGAAGAAATGCCAAGAGAAACTTAGAGAGAAAAGCTGAAATTTTTTGGTCTTCTACTAGTTAACCTAAGGAGCTCGGTTTTGGTCCGTTTTTAAGGAGGCCTTAGACCGACTTTCTCCTGATATTTGCAACTTATTAAGTCAAGTTGGTCAATGAATAATTTTCCCCTTTCACTTGGGCCTTTTGGATCTCTAAATCAATGGGCTTTAGTGGCCCATTTTCCTTAATCTTTCTTGCACTTTGTTTGGGCCCAATTTTGTTAGTAGTGATGAATGTAGTTGGGCATATTATATAAAAATCTTGGGCTGAACATCTTGGCCCAATATAATGCTAAACCATTGGACTTAATAGCCTCCCTAACTTGGGCTTCGTTTGTCACAAGACTTGGAAAGTTTCGGCGTTAAGCCTTGTCTTCGTTCCCCTTTCTTTTTACTAATGTCTAGACTTCAAGTGAGTTCACTTATGAATGAATTATTCTCCCTCATGTATATATACATTTTTTTTAAGCCAACCATACAGGTGACTCACCTGCTAGCTTCCTAAGTTCCATAAGCACGTCAATGATTTTCTCCGTTTAAGGCCACAGTCTCTAAATAGACTTCCATATAGTGCCCCAATCTAACACTTGAACACTTGAAAAAAAGTTTTGGTAGTAATTAAATCAAGTCGTATGTCATTTTATGTGAACATTAGTAGTACATGTAAAATGTGGGGTGTTACATCCTCCCCCCCTTAGGAACATTCGTCCCGAATGTTAGCATAACTGTATAGTCTAGGCAGGTTTGAATTTCTGGTCACACAACTGTTAATAACATAACTAGTATTCAAACACATACCTATTAATGTTCCTCCTCTGTATCTTTTGGTCCCTCCTTGTCTTCAAATAGATGAGGGTATTTAGATGTCATTACTTCCTCCGGTTCCCACATTATTTCTTCTACTTGGTTGTTTTCCAGAGTACCTTTACTGATGCCATTTCTTTGTTCCTTAACGTTTTAATTTGGCGATCTAGAATAGCAACCGGTACCTCTTCATAAGTAAGATCCTCTGTGACCTGTACATCTTCTATAGGAGTGATACGAGAGGGGTCACCTATGCATTTTCGAAGCATTGACACATGAAACACTGGATGAACCATTGAAAGTTCCTGGGGTAGCTCTAATTCATATGCAACTTGTCCGACCCTTTTAGTAATCTTATATGGCCCTATGTAACGTGGGCTTAGTTTCCCTTTCTTACGAAATCTCATAACCCCTTTCATTGGTGATACCTTTAAAAATACCCAATCTCCAATAGAGAATTCCAGCCCTCTTCTCCGCATATCTGCATATGATTCATGACGACTTTGGGCTGTTTTTAGCCGTTGTTGTATCACCTTAACTTTTTCCATGGCTTCTTGGACTAAATCTGGCCCGAGCAAGGTGGTTTCACCCACTTCAAACCAACCAATTGGTGACCTACATTTCCTCCCATACAAAGCTTCGTAAGGCGCCATCTTGATGCTCGAATGGTAGCTGTTATTATAGGCAAATTCAATAAGGGGCAAGTGTTCTACCCAGCTACCTTTAAAATCTAATGCACAGGTTCGCAACATATCCTCAAGTGTTTGAATAGTACGCTCTGCTTGGCCGTCTGTTTGGGGATGGAAGGTTGTACTCAAATTCACTTGCGTCCCTAAACTCCTTTGAAAGGACTTCCAAAATTTTGCCGTGAATTGAGCTCCTCGATCAGATATAATAGAGAGTGGGACCCCATGTAGCCTAACTATCTCTTTGAGGTATAATTTGGCATATTCTTCAGCTGTATAATCACTTCTAACTGGCAGGAAGTGCGCTGACTTCGTGAGTCTATCAACTATCACCCATATGGAGTCAAACTTATTAACTGAACGAGGCAAACCAGTTACAAAATCCATATTAGTCATATCCCACTTCCAAGTTGGAATCTCTATACATTGCATGTAACCACCTGGCTTTTGGTGCTCTACTTTGACTTGTTGACAAGTAGGACATTGAGCCACAAACTCTGCAAGGTCCTTTTTCATGTCTCCCCACCAAAACACTCCCTTTAGGTCATGATACATCTTAGTAGATCCTGGGTGGATGGAATATCTTGAATGATGGGCTTCCTTCATTATTCTCCTTCTGATTCTGTTAACATCAGGAACACACAATCTATTTTGGCAATAAAGTACTCCATCTTGTGTAAGCCTAAACTCCTTCATTATACCTTGACTTACTTTCTCCTTAAGGCATTGTAGAATAGGATCATAATACTGTTTTTCTTTCACTTCCCTTATCAATGAAGGATCGGTAGCATTATGTACAATAATGTCCTTTCTTGGAGTTTCGAGTAGACGAACACCCAGATTGGCTAGTTGACGCAGATCCTTAGCCATGCCTTGCTTTACCCCTTTCTGATCACTGGTACCCATGAGTGTCTTACAACTTAGAGCATCAGCCACCACATTTGCTTTCCCTGGATGGTATAATATATCAATATCATAATCCTTTATTAACTCTAGCCACATCCGCTGCCTCAAATTTAGATCTTTCTGCTTGAAAATATACTGTAAACTCTTATGATCTGTATATATGTCCACGTGCACCCCATACAAATAGTGGGTAGTTTTTCTCGTGTGGTCTCAATTGTCTCGAGGCATAAGCAATCACCTTACCATGTTGTGTTAGTACACACCCCAAACCAACTCCGGAAGCATCACAATACACTGCATATCCCTCTGAGCCTTCTGGAAGCACTAGCACAGGTGCTGAGGTTAGCCTGCTTTTCAACTCTTGAAAGCTCCTTTCACATGCATCATTCCATTGGAATTTGGTTTCCTTGTGTGTTAGCTTAGTAAGAGGTGCAGACATAGAAGAAAAACCTTCAACAAACCTTCTGTAATAACCTGCCAATCCAAGGAAGCTTCGAACTTCTGTAGGTGTCGTTGGCCTTGGCCAATCTTTCACAGCCTCTATCTTTTGTGAATCCACCCTTATTCCTTCATCCGATACAATATGGCCCAAAAATGCCACTGATTTTAACCAAAATTCACATTTGGAAAACTTAGCATACAACCGGCGATCACGGAGAACTTGTAGTACTAGTCGTAAATGATTTTCATGGTCCTTTTCTGACCTTGAATACACCAGAATATCATCTATAAATACTATCACGAACACATCCAGGAAAGGCTTGAATACCCTATTCATCAAATCCATAAAAACTGCTGGTGCATTTGTTAGCCCAAACGACATAACAAGAAATTCAAAGTGACCATATCTGGTTCGGAAAGCTGTCTTAGGTATATCTTTTTCCTGCACTCTCACCTGATGATAACCTGATCTCAAATCGATCTTTGAAAAGTATTTGGCACCCTGTAACTGATCAAACAAGTCATCAATTCTGGGGAGGGGATATTTATTCTTAATTGTCACCCTATTCAGTTGTCGGTAGTCAATACACATCCTCAATGTGCCATCCTTTTTACGCACAAATAAAACTGGTGCACCCCAAGGGGACACACTAGTTCTTATAAAACCCTTTTCCAACAAGTCTTTCAGTTTCTCCTTTAATTCACGTAATTCTGCCGGGGCCATTCTATATGGAGGAATAGAGATAGGCTCGGTGCCTGGTAATAAGTCAATACCAAAATCTATTTCTCGTTCTGGAGGCAAACCAGGGAGTTCCTCAGGAAAGACATCAATAAATTCATTCACTATTGGAACAGACTGGATAGTTGGTGATTCTGCCTCCATGTCTCTCACTCTAACGAGATGACATATATATCCCTTTGATATCATTTTTCTGGCTTTAAAATAAGAGATAAACCTCCCTTTTGCTGCCCCAATATTGCCTTCCCATTCAAGGACTGCTTCATTTGGAAAGTGAAAGTACATCCTCTTGGTTCGGCAGTCAACGGTGGCATAGCAAGAAGCCAACCAATATACCCATTATAACATCAAATTCTACCATTTCTAACTCGATAAGATCAGCTAATGTATCTCGGTCGCAGACAGTCACTATGCAGTCACAATAGACTCTTCTAACTATAATTGACTCCCCAGTTGGTGTAGACACCGCAAGTGGTTTATTCAATAATTTAGGTGTTCTACCGAGCTTCCCAGCAACTAGTGGAGTAATATATGACAATGTAGAACCAGGGTCAATTAATGCATACACTTTATGTGAGAAGATGGACAATGTACCTATAACCACATCGGGTGAAGCTTCCAGGTTCTGTCGAGTCCCTAGAGCATATGTGCGATTTTGGGCCACGCTGGAACTAGCTGCCCCTCTAATACCTCTGCTGCGACCTATGGGAAATTGCTCACCTCTACCTGATGGAGGCACTGATGATGATGATACAACAGCTGATCCAGTAGGTTGTGCTATATCACCCCTGCGTCTTCTTGGGCAATCTTTTATTACATGCCCTGGCATACCATACCAATAACAAACATCCGTTCCCCTGCGACACGCACCTATATGATATCTCCCACATTGTCTGCAAGGCTGCCTAGAAGGCATTTGCTGGCTTCCCAAATATCCTGTTGTCCGTGTACCTTGGCCCTCACTTCTCTGCCCAAATTGATCATTTCTAGACCCTTGAAGTGGTGGTGGAGCACTAGCTGTAGAGTAAGAGGATGATGGCCTGGGTGGCCTATGAGAAAATCGTGGCCTAAACTCACCCTGGGGTGGTGTAAACTGTCCTGTAGATCTGGCCCTCTTGAATTGCCCCCTTTCTATTTCTTGTGCCCTCCTTCTTTGTCTCTGATCCTCCAGTTTCAGTGCAAAAGCTTGCATCCTCGCTATATCCATGTCTTTATTCAAAGAAGCAATGGTACAATCTCTAACCAAATATGAATCCAACCTATCCACATACCGATGGACTCTATCTGCCATAGTAGCAACAACATTAGGAGCGTACCTGGCCAGAGAATTAAATTTAAGACTATATTCCCTCACGCTCATATTCCCCTGATGGAGGTTCAGGAACTGATCTGCACGGGCCTCTCGGATCTCTAATGGCAAGTAATGATCAAGAAAGGACATTTTGAACTCCTCCCAAGTAGTTGGAGGTGTATCTATGCCTTTGGAATGCTTCCAGGCTTCGTACCACAGTATAGCCACACCCTTCAGTCTATATATTGCCAACTCAGCAGCTTCCGAACCACTTATATGCATAACATCTAAGGTGCGTTGGATCTGATCAATAAAATCCTGTGGATCTTCATTTGGATCTGTCCCAGTGAATGATAGAGGGTCTAAGTTGAGGAAATCACGTATTCTCGTACTGGCTGCCCTACCTGCACCAACTGCACCTGCAACAGGGCCTTCTTGTCTTTGACCTTGGCCAGCAACAATACAAGTCAACAGTTGAACTGCATTTCTCAAATCCTGCACAGAAGCATCAACAGGTGGTTCTCGGGGATTTTCACTACTTCCTGGTACATCAACAGATGGAGGGGTTGGAGATGTCTGTGATAGAGACTCATCTAGAGCCTCACTCTGTCGTCTCGCCCGATTGGGTATACCAACTACCACTTCTACTTCCTTTCCTTTACCTTTACTCTTCCTTGTCTCTGGCATACTTACTGTACAAAATAATTCAGGGATTAGACATGGTACACTTATAATATTTGGCTCTATGGCACGATCTAAAGAATGAAAAGAAGTGATAACTCCTAAATGCCACGTAGCCTCTTGTTTATAAATGTGGTGCACAACACATCGATAAACATGATTCTACATAGACACGGCTTTGTAGACTCCCTAGGACAACCCGCTTTGATACCACTTCTGTCACGCCCCAAATCCTATTAAGGCGGACTGGCACCCGTTGTCGGTAAGGCTCGGGAGAACCAACCTGTAGCAATACATTACCTATGAACATTATAAGTTACTTTTATACTAAACATGCCCTCAAAAGATAAATGGGACTAGCAAGCCAAAAGATGTTGTATGACTAGGCCGTTGGAGCCACAATGTCTACGATACGATACATGACTATACTATACTTTACATAGTCTACGAAGCCTCTAGACAAGAAACATTATCTTATAAGGGTCGGGACAGGCCCCGCCTCATGATAAGATACTATACAATGCAAAAAGATATGATAAGACTCAAAGCCCCGAAGCAACCTGGAGCTCAGTGACTGCAGTTGATATCCTGTACTCTTACTGGGGAGGTTTATTAGCTTCTGCACCTGCAGCATGGAATGCAGGTCCCCCAACAGGGACGTCAGTACGAAATAATGTACTGAATATGTAAGGCAACATGTACTATATATGAGATAAAAGCTCAAATGAAACCATACACTGCTGTAGAGTAAAAGACCACCTTTATGAATATTGTGGAGTCATGCATCTTATAACAATTATGTTACTTTACTCTTATCACTTGTATAATCTGTGCACATCATGTAATACAAATGACCAGCTGATCAGTGGTAAATCTATATCAGGATCGACCCATGCTAGGCTTTCCTTTCACCCCTGGGATACCCCCTGTAATACTGGGATTGACCCATGCTAGGTGATTCTTTCACCCCTGGGATACCACCCAACAGAAGCGATTGTATACATATATCTTCTTATTACTTTTGAGATGAATCTTTGGTGATCGTAACATTTGAGCTATAAGACTACAAGCATGACAAATGACAAGTATGTGACCATGTAACATCATATCACAATGAAAAGAGTGGGTTATACAATTAGTGAAACATGTAGGACATAAACAACGTATGAACTTTATTTAGCTAAAAAGAAGACTCATATGTCATGGTATCCAATGTATGTATGCAGCAGTGACAATGCTCGAATCTGGACACACAAATACATGTGAAAGAGTGGAGTGGTTATATCGAAGTTTGTAAAGGTCTCTATGTGCCAATAAAGACTTTGGATTCCATGCCAAATAATAAGAGATCGAATAGCCTTACATACCTCGACATATCAACTTGTTTTTAACTCGAAATGACTTCTTTTCTTCCAACTATTTATCTAAAATATCATGTTTTAAAGCTAGTATTAGCAGCTAATCAATGCATCTGGATAGCCCAATCTCACAAAACACAACACTTTTGGCAACAAACGTATAACCATCGACTCAATGGTGTTATTCCGACTTTCTCAATTCTAACTGTCTTCAACCAGTACACATTATCATATACATGATGTACACAGCCTATATCAGCTCTATAACATTCTGGCAACAGTCCATAACTACAACACAGAACCATTTTATAAAACGCTCAACTAAGAAGCACAACATCTCGTCGTCTCCCTACATTTCGTCGTTAACAATTCATACTTGTCCCAACTTTGAACCAGATGCTCCTAACATATATATACATCAAATAAACCTTAACATAGTCACAAAATAGCTCAAAACATAGGGGGTAAACGTGAAACATCAGCCCCCTCATCAAAACAGTCCAATACCATTTTGGAAGCACATAAGATCATATAAGGATACTTGTTTCCAAAGAACTAGCAAAACAGTCCAGCAACCTTGGCAATCATATACAAACTATAACATATTAATAACCACAACTTTTTATCATATCAAAGTCAAAAATCAGGGTAAGAATCGTTCCAAAGCCAAGAAAATCAAACAACAACTTTCAGGACACAAGCTGTCCAGAAATTCCTGCACAGTACACCAGCCAACTTATCTTGTTTTCCATGGAAAATTCATATCAAGTATATGGTTATTTTTACATACCTTAACTCCCAAGGTGTAGGTCTAATTCAAGAACTCAAAAATTAGCCTTTGGTTGCCTTCCAAGGTGAAGAAATGCCAAGAGAAACTTAGAGAGAAAAGCTGAAATTTTTTGGTCTTCTACTAGTTAACCTAAGGAGCTCGGTTTTGGTCCCTTTTTAAGGAGGCCTTAGACCGACTTTCTCCTGATATTTGCAACTGATTAAGTCAAGTTGGTCAATGAATAATTTTCCCCTTTCACTTGGGCCTTTTGGATCTCTAAATCAATGGGCTTTAGTGGCCCATTTTCCTTAATCTTTCTTGCACTTTGTTTGGGCCCAATTTTGTTAGTAGTGAAGAATGTAGTTGGGCATATTATATAAAAATCTTGGGCTGAACATCTTGGACCAATATAATGCTAAACCATTGGACTTAATAGCCTCCCTAACTTGGGCTTCGTTTGTCACAAGACTTGGAAAGTTTCGCCGTTAAGCCTTGTCTTCGTTCCCCTTTCTTTTTACTAACGTCTAGACTTCAAGTGAGTTCACTTATGAATGAATTATTCTCCCTCATGTATATATACATTTTTTTTAAGCCAACCACACAGGTGAATCACCTGCTAGCTTCCTAAGTTCCATAAGCACGTCAATGATTTTCTCCGTTTAAGGCCACAGTCTCTAAATAGACTTCCATATAGTGACCCAATCTAACACTTGAACACTTGAAAAAAAGTTTTGGTAGTAATTAAATTAAGTCGTATGTCATTTTATGTGAACATTACTAGTACATGTAAAATGTGGGGTGTTACAAGCAAGTCCCGCTTGACACGATAGCCCGCCCTTGGGGGGAGCAGAGGAGATGAAGGCACGCCGAGGCTCATGCACGGGCGCCGCCTACGCCGGCCGCCGGCCGCCGGCGCTCGTCGCGGATTGGGCTCGGTCGCATGCGTGCAGCGCTTGGAGCTTGCCCCGAGAGCAGCATCCAGTACTCGCCGCTCGCACGAAGGCAACGCCTCATCCGAAGTCTAGCGCCAGCATCCCTGTCGTGGACAACGCCACCGATAACCGACACGAGCGTACAATGAAGCGCGGCCGACGTTGCTATACGGGTATGGACGCCTTGCACGGACTAGCCATGCATGCTGCCATGCGCCAACGCTGCACGCCGACATGTCCACTGAGCGCCTATGCCAACTACCGACAGTCGCCTTGAAGTGCCTTCAACACCTCTACCCCCCTTATATATGCTTAAAAAAAAATCCAAGTGACAGGAGTAGACATGATTTTTCCAGAGAATCATACCAGACATATGCGGACCCGAATTGCACGTTTTGATGTGAGACGGAGCCTGTGCACTCACAAAAAGGTCGCGTAATTTGTAAATGATAATTTTCGTTGAGAAAATATTTTTTTTTACAAATATCATTTATTAAAATTGAAAAAATATGTAAAAATAAATCAAAAATAGAAAAAATATTTTTAAAATTAGGAAAATATTCTTAGTGTATGAACTAACCTTAAACCAACAATCGAGTGCATATTTGTACGTATAACGTAACGATATAAAATATTTAAATTTAAGGATATTAAATAAAAATTTAAAAAAATTATAAAAATAAGTAACAACCCCGAAATATGCATGTTAGAATGAAGTAGCCTTAAACCAACAATTGAGTGCGTATTTGTACGAATGACATAATGATATAAAATATTTAAATTTAAGGATATTAAATAAAAATTTGAAAAAAAAGGCAACGAGACATTACGAAAACCGCCACGACATATGAGGTAACGTTGAAATATATTTAAAATACAAAATTGGAGCTGATATGTAGAGAAATGAGTGTGCAACAGTGATGAGGATGGAGGAACGTCAGGAAAATATTAGGATGATCGAACGTAGGTTTACGCTCTTTTGATTTTGCCACGGTGCGTTGTGCCTTGGTGCCATGGTGCCTTGGTGCCATGGTGCCATGGTGCCTTGGTGCCACGGTGCCACGGCGCCACGGTGCCTGGGTGCCATGGTGCCACGATGCCTTGGTGCCACGGCGCCTTGGTGGCATGGCGCCATGCTGCCTTTGTGTCATGGCGCCAAGCTGCCACGGTGCCTCGGTGCCACGGTGCCACGGTGCCTTGGTGCCACGGTGCCTTGGTGCCACGGCGCCATTGTGCCATGGTGCTATGCTGCCACGGGGCCACGGTGCCTTGGTCCCATGGTGCCACGGTGCCACGGTTCCGTGGTACCTTAGTGCCCTGGTGCCGCGGTGCCACGGTGCCACGGTGCCATGGTGCCATGGTGTCACCGTGCCTTGGTGCCGCGATGCGTTGGTGCTATGGTGCGCGGTGCCATGGTGCCTGGGTGCCATGGTGCCTGTGTGCCATGGTGCCACGCCACCTTGGTGCCACGGTGCCTTGGTGCCCTGAAGCCATGGCGCCACGGTGCCAAGCTGCCCTGGTGCCTTGGTGCCATGGTGCAGGGATTCAAGGCAAGCGCGACCGTCATTTGCAAGGAGCGTCGTACGGGGCAGATAGGAGTCAATGAAGGCCCCATGCACACTGCGTCTACCGCATCCGAGTATCCCGACCGCCGCTCACAGACCATGACATCGCACGACGAAGCGAGGGAGGCGTGGGACACAAGGGCGGCCTATCGATTCGCCCTGCGCACGAAATGCGAGGGGCAAAAGGCGATCGATACAACTTGATAATGCATGCAGCACAGGAAACCGACTTCGAGCGAGCCTACATTGCGCTTGCCCCGCGACTGAGATGGCAGGCGGGTCAGGACGTCGTTGCTCGAGCAGGGATCCAATCTAACCGCACGTGCCGAACACAACTCACGCGCCGTGCGTCCAAATGCTCCGTCGATGCACGCCCAGCACCGGCCCCAACGCCCAGCAATAGATGCCGTGCGCTGCTGCCAATGCGGATGTTGCAAGGCTGAAGCAAGTCCCGCTTGACACGATAGCCCGCCCTTGGGGGGAGCAGAGGAGATGAAGGCACGCCGAGGCTCATGTACGAGCGCCGCGCACGCCAGCCGCCGGCGCTCGCCGCGGATTGGGCTCGGCCGCATGCGTGCAACGCCTGGAGCTTGCCCCGAG
>CM061555.1:229994865-229997365 GCA_030864225.1 Capsicum baccatum var. pendulum | reverse complement strand
CTCTAAGAAGCTGGCCGCGAAGGGATACCTCTGCATAGCTAGTTAGCAGGCTGAGGTCTCGTTCGTTAACGGAATTAACCAGACGAATCGCTTCACCAACTAAGAACGGCCATGCACCACCGCCCATAGAATCAAGAAAGAGCTCTCTGTCTGTCAATCCTTACTATGTCTGGACCTGGTAAGTTTCCCCGTGTTGAGTCAAATTAAGTTGCAGGCTCCACTCATGTTGGTGCCCTTCCTTCAATTAATTTAAGTTTCAGCCTTGCGACCATACTCTCCCCGGAGCCCAAAAACTTTGATTTCTCATAAGGTGCCGGTGGAGTCCTAAAGGCAACATCTTGACAAAGACACCACCATGGCAGTCCATTCGCAGTTTCACAGTCTGAATTTGTCCATACTTACACATGCATGGCTTAATCTTTGAGACAAGCATATGACTACTGGCAGGATCAACCAGGTAGCATTACTCATCGACGCCGGTGTCGCATGAGCCCGGCCTGCCCGCGAGGGCGCAGACGGATTCAAGGCGAGCGCGACCGTCGTTTGCAAGGAGCATCGTACGGGGTAGATAGGAGACGATGAAGGCCCCATGCCCACTGCGTCTACCACATCCGAGAATCCAGGCCGCCGCTCGCGGACCACGACATCGCACGATGAAGCGAGGCAGACGTGGGATGCGAGGGCGGCCTTTCGATTCGCCCCACGCACGAAATACGAGGGGCGAAAGGCGATCGATAAAACTTGATAATGCATGCAGCACAGGAAACCGACTTGGATGGCAGGCGGGTCAGGACGTCACTGCTCGAGCAGGGATGCGACCTAACAGCACGTGCCGAACATAACTCACGCACCGTGCATTCAAATGCTCCGTCGATTCACGCCCAGCACCGACCCCAACGCCCAGCAATAGATGCTGTGCGCTGCTGCCCATGCGGACGTTGCAAGGCTGAAGCAAGTCCCGCTTGACATGATAGCCCTCCCTTTGGGGGAGCAGAGGAGATGAAGGCACGCCGAGGCTCATGCACGGACGCTGCCCACGCCGGCCGCCGGCGCTCGCCGCGGATTGGGCTCGGCCGCATGCGTGCAGCACCTGAAGCTTGCCCCGGGAGCAGCATCCAGTACTCGTCGCTCGCACGAAGGCACCGCCTCGGCCGAAGTCTAGCGCCAGCAGCCCCGTCGTGGACGACGCCACCGATAACCGACACTAGCATACAATGAAGTACGACCGGCGTTGCTACATGGGCATGGACGGCTCGCACGGACTAGCCATGCATGCTGCCATGCGCCCACGCTGCATGCCGACATGGACACTGAGCGCCTATGCCAACTACCGACAGTCGCATTGAAGTGCCTTTAACACCTCTACTCACGCGTCGTGCATCCAAATGCTCCGTCGATGCATGCCCAGCATTGGCCCCAACGCCCAACAATAGATGCCGTGCGCTGCTGCCCATGCAGACGTTGCAAGGATGAAGCAAGTCCCGCTTGATACGATACCCCACCCTTGGGGGGAGCAGAGGAGATGAAGGCACGCCGAGGCTCATGCACGGGGGCCACCCACGCCGGCCGCCGGCGCTCGTCGCAGATTGGGCTCGGCCGCATGCGTGCAGCTCCTGGAGCTTGCCCCGAGAGAAGCATCCAGTACTCGCCGCTCGTACGAAGGCACCGCCTCATCCAAAGTCTAGCGCTAGTAGCCCTGTCATGGACGACGCCACCGATAACCGACACTAGCGTACAATGAAGCGTGGCCGACGTTGCAACACGAGCACGGACGGCTCGCACGAACTAGCCATGCATGCTGCCATGCGCCCACGCTGCACTTCGACATGGCCACTGAGCGCCTATGCCAACTACCGACAGTCGCCTTGAAGTACCTTTAACACCTCTACCCCCCTTATATATGCTTAAAAAAAAACCCAAGTGACAGGAGTAGACATGATTTTGCCGGAGAATCATACAAGACATATGCGGAACCGAACTGCACGTTTTGATGTGAGACGGAGCCTGTGCACTTAAAAAAAGGTCGCGTAATTTGTAATGATAATTTTCGTTGAAAATTTTTTTTTTTTACAAATATCCTTTATTAAAATTGAAAAAATATGTAAAAATAAATCAAAAATAAAAAAAATGTTTATAAAAATATGAAAAAATTAGAAAAATATTCTTAGCGCATGAACTAACCTTAAACCAACAATCGAGTGCATATTTGTACGCATAACGTAACGATATAAAATATTTAAATTTAAGGAAATTAAATAAAATTTTTAGAAAAATATAAAAGTAAGTAACAACCCCAAAATATGCATATTAGAATGAAGTAGCCTTAAACCAACAATTGAGTGCGTATTTGTACGAATGACGTAACGATATAAAATATTTAAATTTAAGGATATTAAATAAAAATTTAAAAAAAAGGCGATGGGACATAACGAAAACCGCCACGACATATGAGGTAGAATTGACATATATTTAAAATACAAAATTAGAGCGGATATGTAGA
>CM061555.1:229977365-229979865 GCA_030864225.1 Capsicum baccatum var. pendulum | reverse complement strand
CCCACGCCGGCCGCCGGCGCTCGCCGCTGATTGGGCTCGGACGCATGTGTGCAGCGCCTGGAGCTTGCCCCGAGAGCAGCATCCAGTACTCGCCGCTCGCACGAAGGCACCGCCTCGTCCGAAGTCTAGCGCCAGCAGCCTCGTCGTGGACGACGCCACCGATAACCGACACTAGCGTACAATGAAGCGCGACCGACGTTGCTACACGGGCATGAACGCCTCGCACGGACTAGCCATGCATGCTGTAATGTGCCCACGCTGCACGTCGACATGGCCACTGAGCGCCTATGCCAACTACCGACAGTCGCCTTGAAGTGCCTTCAACACCTCTACCCCCCTTATATATGCTTAAAAAAAACCCAAGTGACAGGAGTAGACAAGATTTTGCCAGAGAATCTTACCAGACATATGCGGAACCGAACTGCACGTTTTGATGTGAGACGGAGCCTGTGCACTCAAAAAAAGGTCGCGTAATTTGTAAATGATAATTTTCGTTGAAAAAATATCTTTTTGTACAAGTATCATTTATTAAAATTGAAAAAATATGTAAAAATAAATCAAAAATAGAAAAAATATTTATTAAAATATGAAAAAATTAGGAAAATATTCTTAGCGCATGAACTAACCTTAAACCAACAATCGAGTGCATATTTGTATGCATAACGTAACGATATAAAATATTTAAATTTAAGGAAATTAAATAAAATTTTTAGAAAAAAATAAAAACAAGTAACAACCCCAAAATATGCATATTAGAATGAAGTAGCCTTAAACCAACAATTGAGTGTGTATTTGTACGAATGACGTGACGATATAAAATATTTAAATTTAAGGATATTAAATAAAAATTTTAAAAAAAGGCGACGGGACATTACGAAAACCGCCACGACATATGAGGTAGAATTGACATATATTTAAAATACAAAATTAGAGCGGATATGTAGAGAAATGAGTGTGCAACGGTGAAGAGGATCGAGGAACGTCAGGAAAATATTAGGATGATCGAACGTAGGTTTACGCTCTTTTGATTTTGCCACTGTGCGTTGTGCCTTGGTGCCATGGTGCCTTGGTGCCATGGTGCCATGGTGCCACAGTGCCACAGTGCCACGGCGCCACGGTGCCTGGGTGCCATAGTGCCACGATGCCTTGGTGCCACGGCGCCTTGGTGGCATGGCGCCATGCTACCACGGTGCCTCGGTGCCACAGTGCCATGGTGCCACGGTGCCTTGGTGCCACGGCGCCATTGTGCCATGGTGCTATGCTGCCACGGGGCCACGGTGCCTTTGTGCCATGGTGCCACGGTGCCATGGTTCCATGTTGCCTTAGTGCCCTGGTGCCGCGGTGCCACGGTGCCACGGTGCCATTGTGCCATGGTGTCACGGTGCCTTGGTACCGCGATGCATTGGTGCCATGGTGCTGCGGTGCCATGGTGCCTGGGTGCCATGGTGCCTGTGTGCCATGCTGCCACGGTGCCTTAGTGCCGTGGTGCCACGGTGCCAAGCTGCACTGGTGCCTTGGTGCCATGGTGCAGGGATTTAAGGCGAGCGCGACTGAGATGGCAGACGGGTCAGGACGTCGCTGCTCGAGCAGGGATCCAAACTAACCGCACGTGCCGAACACAACTCACGCGTCGTGCGTCCAAATGCTCCGTCGATGCACGCCCAGCACCGGCCCCAACGCCCAGCAATAGATGTCGTGCGTTGCTGCCAATGCGGATGTTGCAAGGCTGAAGCAAGTCCCGCTTGACATGATAGCCCGCCTTTGGGGGGAGCAGAGGAGATGAAGGCACGCCGAGGCTCATGCACGAGCGCCGCCCACGCCGGCCGCCGACGCTTTCCGCGGATTGGGCTCGGCCGCATGCGTGCAGCGGCTGGAGCTTGCCCCGAGAGCAGCATCCAGTACTCGCCGCTCGCACGAAGGCACCGCCTCGTCCGAAGTCTAACGCCAGCAGCCCCGTCGTGGACGACGCCACCGATAACCGACATTAGCGTACAATGAAGCGCGGCCGACGTTGCTACACGGGCACGGACGCCTCGCACGGACTAGCCATGCATGCATCCATGCGCCCACGCTGCACGCCGACATGTCCACTGAGCGCCTATGCCAACTACCGACAGTCGCCTTGAAGTGCCTTCAACACCTCTACCCCCCTTATATATGCTTAAAAAAAAAACCAAGTGACAGGAGTAGACATGATTTTGCCAGAGAATCATACCAGACATATGCGGACCCGAATTGCACGTTTTGATGTGAGACGGAGCCTGTGCACTCACAAAAAGTTCGCGTAATTTGTAAATGATAATTTTTGTTGAGAAAATATTTTTTTTTACAAATATCATTTATTAAAATTGAAAAAATATGTAAAAATAAATCAAAAATAGAAAAAATATTTATAAAAATATGAAAAAATTAGGAAAATATTCTTAGTGCATGAACTAACCTTAAACCAACAATCGAGTGCATATTTGTACGTATAACGTAACGATATAAAATATTTAAA
>CM061555.1:229970525-229974365 GCA_030864225.1 Capsicum baccatum var. pendulum | reverse complement strand
GGCGCACGGGAGGCCAGTATCCGCCCCGCGACGACAGCGCGCCTCATGATTGAGGCGCGATGCGAGGGGGACGACGCGATGCGTGATGCCCAGGCAGACGTGCCCTCGGCCTAATGGCTTTGGGCGCAACTTGCGTTCAAAGACTCGATGGTTCACAAGATTCTGCAATTCACACGAAGTATCACATTTCGCTACGTTCTTCATCGATGCGAGAGCCGAGATATCCGTTACCGAGAGTCTTTTTCGTTTACAGAAGAAGCACAGGTCCCCCCGACGCACGCCGCGGACGGGGCGCGAGGGGCAGGCTATCAATTCAAGTATTTCTTGGCGCTTTCTGCGTCGGGGTTTGTTGGTCGCCCGCTGCGCACGTTGGGCGCGCGCTCCAGGGACGGGGGGAGGCACTCGTGCGAGGTGCCGGAGCACCCCGCCCGCGCGGACTCCCCAGTTGTTAAACACGTTCGCGGGGTCGTTCTGCTGTGCAGGTTTCGACAATGATCCTTCCGCAGGTTCACCTACGGAAACCTTGTTACGACTTGTCCTTCCTCTAAATGATATGGTTCAATGGACTTCTCACGACGTCGTGGGCAGCAAACCGCCCACGTGCCCGTGATCCGAACATTTTACCGGATCATTCAATCGGTAGGAGCGACGGGCGGTGTGTACAAAGGGCAGGGACGTAGTAAACGCGAGCTGATGACTCGCGCTTACTAGGAATTCCTTGTTGAAGACCAACAATTGCAATGATCTATCCCCATCATGATGAAATTTCAAAGATTACCCGGGCCTGTTGGCCAAGGCTATAAACTCGTCAAATACATCAGTGTAGCGCGTGTGCGGCCCAGAACATCTAAGGGCATCACAGACCTGTTATTGCCTCAAACTTCCGGGGCCTAAAAGGCCGTAGTCCCTCTAAGAAGCTTGCCGCGAAGGGATACCTCCGCATAGCTAGTTAGCAGGCTGAGGTCTCGTTCGTTAACGGAATTAACCAGACAAATCGCTTCACCAACTAAGAACAGCCATGCACCACCGCCCAAAGAAACAAGAAAGAGCTCTCAGTCTGTCAATCCTTACTATGTCTGGACCTGGTAAGTTTCCCCGTTTTGAGTCAAATTAAGCCGCAGGCTCCACTCATGCTGGTGCCCTTCCGTCAATTCCTTTAAGTTTCAGCCTTGCGACCATACTCCCCCCGGAGCCCAAAAACTTTGATTTCTCATAAGGTGCCGGCGGAGTCCTAAAAGAAACATCTTGATAAAGACACCACCATGGCAGGCCATTCGCAGTTTCACAGTCTGAATTTGTTCATACTTACACATGCATGGCTTAATCTTTGAGACAAGCATATGACTACTGGCAGGATCAACCAGGTAGCATTCCTCATCGACGCCGGCGTCGCATGAGCCCAGCCTGCCCCCGAGGGCACAGACGGATTCAAGGCAAGCGTGACCGTCGTTTGCAAGGAGCGTCGTACGGGGCAGATAGGAGACGATGAAGGCCCCATGCCCACTGCGTCTACCACATCCGAGAATCCAGGCTGCCGCTCGCGGACCACGACATCGCACGACGAAGCGAGGCAGACGTGGGATGCGAGGGCAGCTTTTCGATTCGCCCCGTGCACGAAATACGAGGGGCGAAAGGCGATCGATAAAACTTGATAATGCATGCAGCACAGGAAACCGACTTGGAGCAAGCCTATATTGCGCTTGCCCCACGACTGAGATGGCAGGCGAGTCAGGACGTCGCTGCTCGAGCAGGGATGCAACCTAACAGCACGTGACAAACATAACTCACGCGCCGTGCGTCCAAATGGTCCATCGATGCACGCCCAGCACCGGCCCCAACGCCCAGCAATAGATGCCGTGCGCTGCTACCCATGTAGACGTTGCAAGGCTGAAGCAAGTCCTGCTTGACACGATAGCCCGCCCTTGGGGGGAGCAGAGAAGATGAAGGCACGCCGAGGCTCATGCACGGGCGCCGCCAACGCCAGCCGCCGGCGCTTGCCGCGGATTGGGCTCGGCCGCATGCGTGCAGTGCCTAAAGCTTGCCCCGTGAGCTGCATCCAGTACTCGCCGCTCGCACAAAGTCACCGCCTCGTCCGAAGTCTAGCGCCAGCAGCCCCGTCGTGGACGATGCCACCGATAACCGACACTAGGGTACAATGAAGCGCGGCCGGCGTTGCTACACGGGCACGGACGGCTCTCACGGACTAGCCATGCATGCTGCCATGCGCCCACGCTGCACGCCGACATGACCACTGAGCACCTATGCCAACTACCGACAGTCGCATTGAAGTGCCTTTAACACCTCTACTCACGCGTCGTGCGCCCAAACTCTCCGTCGATGCATGCCCAGCACCGGCCCCAACGCCCAACAATAGATGCCATGCGCGGCTGCCCATGCGGACGTTGCAAGGATGAAGCAAGTCCCTCTTGACATGATAGCCCGCCCTTGGGGGGAGCGGAGGAGATGAAGGCACGTTGAGGCTCATGCACGAGCGCCGCCCACGCCGGCCGACGGCGCTCGCCGCGGATTGGGCTCGGCCGTATGCATGCAGCGCCTGGAGCTTGCCCCGAGAGCAGCATCCAGTACTCACCGCTCGCACGAAGGCACCGCCTCGTCCGAAGTCTAGCGCCAGCAGCCCCGTCGTGGACGACGCCACCGATAACCGACACTAGCGTACAATGAAGCGCGACCGACGTTGCTACACGGGCACTGACGGCTCGCATAGACTAGCCATGCATGCTGCCATGCGCCCACGCTGCACACCGACATGGCCACTGAGCGCCTATGCCAACTACCGACAATCGCCTTGAAGTGCCTTCAACACCTCTACCCCCCTTATATATGCTTAAAAAAAAAACCCAAGTGACAGGAGTAGACATGATTTTGCCAGAGAATCATGCCAAACATATGCGGAACCGAACTGGACGTTTGGATTTGAGACGGAGCCTGTGCACTCAAAAAAAGGTCGCGTAATTTGTAAATGATAATTTTCGTAGAAAAAATATTTTTTCTTACAAATATCATTTATTAAAATTGAAAAAATATGTAAAAATAAATCAAAAATAGAAAAAATATTTATAAAAATATGAAAAAATTAGGAAAATATTCTTAGCGCATGAACTAACCTTAAACCAACAATCGAGTGCATATTTGTACACATAACGTAATGATATAAAATATTTAAATTTAAGGAAATTAAATAAAATTTTTAGAAAAATATAAAAATAAGTAACAACCCCAAAATATGCATATTAGAATGAAGTAGCCTTAAACCAACAATTGAGTGCGTATTTGTACGAATGACGTAACGATATAAAATATTTAAATTTAAGGATATTAAATAAAAATTTGAAAAAAAGGCGACGGGACATTACGAAAACCGCCACGACATATGAGGTAGAATTGACATATATTTAAAATACAAAATTAGAGCGGATATGTAGAGAAATTAGTGTGCAACGGTGAAGAGGATCGAGGAACTTCAGGAAAATATTAGGATGATCGAACGTAGGTTTACGCTCTTTTGATTTTGCCACGGTGCATTGTGCCTTGGTGCCATGGTGCCATCGTGCCTTGGTGCCACGGTGCCACGGCGCCATGGTGCCTGGGTGCCATGGTGCCACGATGACTTGGTGCCACGACGCCTTTGTGGCATGACGCCATGCTGCCTTGGTGTCATGGCGCCATGCTGCCACGGTGCCTCGGTGCCATGGTGCCATGGTGCCTTGGTGCCACGGTGCCTTGGTGCCACGGCGCCATTGTGCCATGGTGCTATGCTGCCACGGGGCCACGGGGCCTTGGTGCCGTGGTGCCACGATGCTTTTGTGCCATGGTGCCATG
>CM061555.1:229960525-229963025 GCA_030864225.1 Capsicum baccatum var. pendulum | reverse complement strand
AGCTTGCCCCGAAAGCAGCATCCAGTACTCGCCGCTCGCACGAAGCCACCGCCTCGTCCGAAGTCTAGCGCCAGCAGCCCCATCGTGGACGACGCCACTGATAACCGACACTAGCGTACAATAAAGCGCGGCCGGCATTGCTACACAGGCACGGACGGCTCGCACGGACTAGCCATGCATGCTGCCATGCACCCACGCTGCACGCCGACATGGCCACTGAGCGCCTATGCCAACTACCGACAGTCGCCTTGAAGTGCCTTAACACCTCTACTCACGCGTCGTGCGTCCAAATGCTTCGTCGATGCGTGCCCAGCACCGGCCCCAACGCCCAACAATAGATGCCATGCGCTGCTGCCCATGCGGACGTTGCAAGGATAAAGCAAGTCCCGCTTGACACGATAGCCCGCCCTTGGGGGGAGCAGAGGAGATGAAGGCACGCCGAGGCTCATGCATGGGTGCCGCCCACGCCGGCCGCCGGCGCTCGCCGCGGATTGGGCTCGGCCGCATGCGTGCAGCGCCTGGAGCTTGCCCCGAGAGCAGCATCCAGTACTTGCCGCTAGCATGAAGGCACCGCCTCATCCGAATTCTAGCGCCAGCAGTCGCGTCGTGGACGACGCCACCGATAACCGACACTAGCATACAATGAAGCGCGGCCGACGTTGCTACACGGGCACGGACGGCTCGCACGGACTAGCCATGCATGCTGCCATGCGCCCACGCTGCACGTCGACATGGCCACTGAGCGCCTATGCCAACTACCGACAGTCGCCTTGAAGTGCCTTCAACACCTCTACCCCCCTTATATATGCTTAAAAAAAAAACCAAGTGACAGGAATAGATATGATTTTACCAGAGAATCATACCAGACATATGCGGAACCGAACTGCACGTTTTGATGTGACACAGAGCCTGTGCACTCAAAAAAAGGTTGCTTAATTTGTAAATGATAATTTTCGTAGAAGAAATATTTTTTTTTACAAATATCATTTATTAAAATTGAAAAAATATGTAAAAATAAATCAAAAATAGAAAAAATATTTCTAAAAATATGAAAAAATTAGGAAAATATTCTTAGCGCATGAACTAACCTTAAACCAACAATCGAGTGCATATTTGTACGCATAACGTAACGATATAAAATATTTAAATTTAAGGAAATTAAATAAAATTTTTAGAAAAATATAAAAATAAGTAACAACCCCAAAATATGCATATTAGAATGAAGTAGCCTTAAACCAACAATTGAGTGCGTATTTGTACAAATGACGTAACGATATAAAATATTTAAATTTAAGGATATTAAATAAAAATTTGAAAAAAAGGCGACGGGACATTACGAAAACCGCCACGACATATGAGGTAGAATTGACATATATTTAAAATACAAAATTAGAGCGGATATGTAGAGAAATAAGTGTGCAACGGTGAAGAGGATCGAGGAACGTCAGGAAATTATTAGGATAATCGAACGTAGGTTTACGCTCTTTTGATTTTGCCACGATGCGTTGTGCCTTGGTGCCATGGTGCCATGGTGCCATCATGCCTTGGTGCCACGGTGCCACGGCGCCACGGTGTCTGGGTGCCTTAGTTCCACGATGCCTTGGTGCCACGGCGCCTTGGTGGCATGGCGCCATGCTGCCTTGGTGGCATGGCGCCATGCTGCCACAGTGCCTCGGTGCCACGGTGCCATGGTGCCATGGTGCCTTGGTGCCACGGTGCCTTAGTGCCACGACGCCATTGTGCCATGGTGCTATGCTGCCACGGTGCCTTGGTGCCTTAGTTCCATGGTGCCACGGTGCCATGGTTCCATTGTGCCTTAGTGCCCTGGTGCCAAGGTGCGACGGTGCCACGGTGCCATGGTGCCATTGTGTCACGGTGCCTTGGTGCCGCGATGCGTTGGTGCCATGGTGCCGCGGTGCCATGGTGCCTGGGTGCCATGGTGCCTGTGTGCCATGGTGCCATGCCACCTTGGTGCCACGGTGCCTTGGGGCCCTGGTGCCATGGCGCCATGGTTCAAGGCTGCCCTGGTGCCTTGGTGCCATGGTGCAGGGATTCAAGGCGAGCGCGACCGTCATTTGCAAGGAGCGTCGTACGGGGAAGATAGGAGTTGATGAAGGCCCCATGCCCACTGCGTCTACCACATCCGAGTATCCTGACCGCCGATCACGCACCACGACATCGCACGAAATGCGAGGGGCGCAAGGCGATCGATAAAACTTGATAATGCATGCAGCACAGGAAGCCGACTTCGAGCACACCTACATTGAGCTTGCCCCGCGACTGAGATGGCAGGAGGGTCAGGACGTCGCTGCTCGAGCAGGGATCCAACCTAACCGCACGTGCCGAACACAACTCACGCTCCGTGCGTCCAAATGCTCCGTCGATGCACGCCCAGCACCGGCCCCAACGCCCAGCAATAGATGTCGTGCGCTGTTGCCAATGCGGATGTTGTAAGGCTGAAGCAAGTCCCGCTTGACACGATAGCCCGCCCTTGGGGGGA
>CM061555.1:229948025-229955525 GCA_030864225.1 Capsicum baccatum var. pendulum | reverse complement strand
CATTCGGCTTCCATAACCCCAACAGAGAGGTTTAGTTACCCATGAATGCGAAGGAGATCACGATTTGCATTGTTATTGTTGAGTAATGGCGTGTGGATTAGGTGTTAGGCGTGTGGATTGGGTGATAGGCGTGTGGCGTGTTTCCTTGGCTTGGTAACGATTCTCTTGTTGTGGAATCTAAGAATAGAATTAATGGAAAGATTAGAAGAGTTGTAGTGGAAGAAGAGAGGGATGGAAGAAGATTAATTGTTGAATGTCTTCTCTCCACTAAGGGAGGAATTGCCTCTCCACTAAGGGAGGACTTAATTAAAATCTCTAGAATGATAGGGTATTTATAATACTCCTATCCTACTCCTACTATGCTAATGAAATAAATAACCAAATCCTACTAAACTAAGGAAATACTTAACCCATTTGTACTAGGTTAATGTAACATTCTCCTAATCCAAATAAACTAATGAAATACATAACCTAATTGTACTAGGTTAATGTATCATTGTCAAAATCCAGCTTTGTCTCTGTAAGTCCCCAAAGTCTTCAGAAATGCTGTTTTAGCCCGGGACAGATTTTCTATGCAGCAGTTTTGGTCCTGGTCCCCAGAGTCTTCAGAAATGTTGTTTTAGCCCGGGACAGATTTTCCATGCAGCAGTTTTGGTCCTTAGGCGTGTAAACTCCCTTTCCTTCCTTCGTGAGATTTCTTTTGCGTCAAGTAAGCCATAAAATGCTGAATTTTGCATCATTTATTCCTGAAACTTTACTAATCATGTTCGTTAGCTCATTTATAGGAAAAAGGACTAAAAGTGCATGAAATATATAGTTTGTTCTCAAAACTAGGCTAAAATATGGGCAAAATATATTGATATAGGCGTGTAAATTCGCCTATCATCAACACCCCACACTTAGAGCTTTGTTCGTCCTCGAACAACATATCATGTCCTTCTAAACATCAACTTAGGGTTTTTACAGCAACAACACAAAACATTCTTCAAGACAAGCACAAAAATTATCAACAAAGAGTAGCTTTCCGATTTTTAGTAGAAACAATTTAACCTCTAGCATAGACTCGTGATGGTGATCAACTTGCATACAAACGTTAAGGTACATATAATCATATACAACTATCCAAAACTCATCAACCATGTGTGTCTCACCATATAGTATCCATAATCACTCACAAATATAGCATATTTTTCAAACATGGGTATCAACATATCCTTGCTCTTGCTCTCACAAAGAATTCATATGTAGCAACTGATGACCATAGGCTTGCCCTTAATGTAGTACTCTACTAAATGTCGGAATGTTAAGATTAGGATCAAGTAGGTCTTTTGATGGTTGTAATGTAGGCTAAGGGATGGGTAGGACTATTTTGGCCAAGAATAGTGACTAGGTTCCTAATCACTTTAATACATCACATTGTATCATTGACACTTTTTTTTCTTTCAACCTTTCTTCTTTCTTTTGTTCTACCACCCTTGTTCTCCTCTTTTCAATTTTAAGCACAACTCACTTTTCATCTTTCTTTTCCTTTTTCTTTTCACAACATACCTCCTATGATAGCACTTTTTTCCTTTTTCATAACACATTCAAGAACCATTCCAATTTATAGCATTATACTCACCCAATTTCCTCTTATATTGTCACATGACTTTTTCACTTTAAAGCACTCAGGATTTTGGATCAAATTATGGTCTTGAAAGAAATGGATTAGGCTTACATACAAGGTTGTCAAAGAAATAGGCTAAAGTCTCAAAAGGGTTTAACTAGGATGATGTCCATGGGTAGGTAAAACTGAAGGTAAACAAATATAGGTTGCCAAAGAAATGCCTAAATCATATCCTAGCTTACACTCCTTATTTTCGCTTTGCATACATACCAGGCAAGTTCTAGCATCAGCCACATACATAGAAGATACTATTAATCTCACACACACAAGGCACATGGTCGACTTGATTGGAAGTAATATAGACTCTCGACCCAACAAGTGAAGGAATTGAACCACAAAATATCACATAATGAGTCACAACTAGAGTCTAAACGTCTCAATAGTCACAATTGTAACACATACTCTTGTTATAATCTCATGCTGCCTGTCAAAATAATTTCATGCGAAGCTAAAAAAATTTTACTCCTGAAAAAACTTAAAAAAAACATCAAATGAAACAAAAAAAACGAACTCAAATAAACAAAGTAACCAAACAAACATAGGTGCAAACAGAGAAGTATAGCATGCGATACCACCACCCCACACTTAAACGGGACACTGTCCTCAGTGGAAAATAAATACGAGGAACCTGGTTGGTCGGACTTATCCTCTATGTCTAGGGTCATACCCCTTGCATTGGGAGCATCATAAGAGTCATCATCCTCATAAGTTCCGCATAAGTATCCCACTTAATTCCAAGCGTGAGTCGAGGTGTTTGCAGCGGGGAGGGTTCTCCTTGCTCCTTGCGGCCTCTTTTCTTGCCCTTTTGGGAAGTGGTAGCCTTCTCCTTGCCTTGTCTCTCTTTAGGTGCCATTGTACCTGAGACTTGAAATAGCGTTAATGGTAGCACAATCTCAATGGATACAATCTATACATAAGCAGTAGCGGTACCGCCCCACACTTAGTTTTGTTAACACAAATCAGTGAAGCGAAAGTGGTCGATTACTCAGATTTCGTCGACATACGTTTTAGGAGCTGTATTCCCACAAGAGAATCAGTGATGGATCACTACTTGCAACCATTGCTTTACTTTCATGTTAGGTATAACAACACTACTACATAGGGGTTACATCATGGTATAGTTACATTCAATAATCACAACCTCCTATATTGGTAGGCAACTATGAGTCTTATCCCGATGAACGGGATAGTCTAACATGTAAGTATCCAAGTATCAATCTTAAACAATGTTCAAGACTATAGCGATTCCGCAAATCGTATAACAATGCTATTAAAACCAAATTCGAGTCGGAAACAAGTCAAGATGATTCTAACGTATACGTTCACTCACATGATTTTGCGTCAATAATCCAAACACATGAACATCACCAATAATCTTTCAAGATGTAGCAATTCATGATAGACATAGCAACGTAGTACTTACGAGAAATAGATGAATAATAAGAGAGTACTTACTTGCTTGAAGCTTTTTGGAGATGGTTTTGTGATTTGGAAGAGCAAGAAAAAATTTTGAGATGATTTGGAGAGGGAATGCGGTGCCTTTAGGTCAATTTTTAGTGCGGTTATGTTTCAAGACTAAGTCCCCTTTATATAGGAAGAGAATGGGTCGGGTTATGACCCATTTACAATCGGTTTTGGAGACAAAAATGCCACATATGCGGCGCATAATGCTTAGCATAGTCATGACATATGCGGCGCATTGTCTATGGCATAATGGGACATATGCGCCGCATAGTCTATGGCATTTGTAGACATATGCGCCGCATAGTCTATGGCATATGAGATACTGAGACCAAATGCCATAGCATAGGCGGCGCATAGTCAAAAGCATACCTAGGAATAGGCGGCGCATAGTGTATAGCACACTAGATTCTGAGACCTTAGGCTATAGGATAGGTCGTGCATCATTCGTGGCCTAGTTCTACCAAGGCCTAGCCTTCCTCGAAGCCTATTTTGACGAGGAAAAGGCTCAATCCATAGCCTTATGCATCACCATTCCTAACTTACCAACTTTACCATACAATGCATCCAAATCGTCAATTGAAATCGATCTCCTTGTTGAATACCTCTTGCACCTATTTTTGCTCAAAACCAAATGAAAATGATTAGTGCGATGGGTTGCCTCCCACCAAGAGCCTTAGTTTTTGTCGTGGAACGACTCTTATTTTTGGATTTTTCATAAAACAAAACAAGTATTAGAATGAAAGGAAAAACGATAAACCGATAAAACGATAAAACGATAAAACAATGGGTTGCCTCCCATCTAGTGCCTTATTTATTGTCGTGGCTCGACGTAGTTATCTCGAGTACTCAGACTTCGTCGAGATAAGTGATGGATCATTTTCTAAAAGGATTTAGACGACAATGAGGCTTACCTGTGGGCATACGATCTTTTTCAAGATGGCTCCTACGTTTCTCCGGAGAGTCACCAATTATATCATCAATAGTCCAACCCATAGCTCTCTTGTATTTCCTAAGAGCAGAGATGAGAGCTTTTACGTGCTGTTCACTTAAATCATCTGCTCTCTCCGGAAGCATATTTCTACTTTCCAAGAACACATACCTTAGATAATCGGGGAGCTCTTGCGATTCTAGCATTGGTGGCTCGTCAAAGTGAGTCTTCGCTGTTGGTTGATTCTTGAGATCACAATCTGGTTTCTTAGGAGTATAAGACTCTATTTCTGTTAGATCACCCATAAGTTCTTCATAATCTTCATTATCCTCATGCTCAACATTCAGTGGAGCAGCAGACAATGGCTCAACAGTAGGTTGTTTCTCTATAGATAATGCTTTCGTATCCTCATAATGAACATCAGCTACAGATGACTTATTCATATCGCTGGGCTGCTTCATTGTTTTGCATATATCAAACCGTAACACTTCGTCAACCACTTGCTTGCCTTTTGCTGAAGTTTCCAGCACCTTACCACTTCTGGTAGTGATGGCCATGCATGACCCATCATTCTTTGGGTGTTGCATAGTATCGCTTGGTAAGGTGCCAGCCTTTCTTTGATTGAATGCTGCTGAAAGTTGGCTCAATTGCTGCTCTATTTGTCTGATAGAAGTGGAATGAGAATCAACTAGTTGCTTCATGGTGGACAAATCATCAATCACCTCCTTAACTCCCGAGCTCGTTGCTTCCACTCCTTTCAATAACTTAGCCATCATGTCTTCCATACTCCCAGAATTAGATGTGGTGGTATCACGTCTACCAGGGGGAACGTACAAACCACTCTTTTCATTACTTTTCTTCCAACTACCTTGGCCTTTGCTTCCAGATTTATCATAATAGTTCCGACCTTGGTTTCCTTGGGTATTCCCTCGGAAACCCCCCTGATTGTTCAAGTAGTTGGCCTCCTCTTCATAATCAGATTCGTCTCTTCCTTTTAGCGCTACAGCTTTCACTTTTTCGGTTTTCCCTGATAATAAGTGCTTTGTCAGAAGATCCAATTGTGTTTTCATGTGCGCCATGTCTTGATCACGTTCTTCTTCTCTTCTTCTTTGGTCTGCAGTCATGCCAATAGATAAAGTGTGGCTTGCAACCTCATAATCCCTGGTATGCCAAGCTCTACTTTGCTTCGTCATCCGATCTAGCATATTGCTTGCCTGCACAAAGGTGAGGTCCATAAATGATCCACCTGCTGCATTATCAACCACTGGCTTAGTCACCGAATTCAACGCTCTGTATAATATCTCCATCAAGTGGACATTGGTCATATGATGGTTTGGGTATCGCATTAGCTTCGTCTTGAACCTCTCCCATGTTTCGTGGAGAGCTTCAGAGGGAATCTGACGAAAGTTGCTGATTTCATCTCTCAATTGTGCGTTTTTGGATGGCGGAAAGAATCTTTCTAGGAAAGCGTCTTTCAATTTCCTCCAATGAGTAATAGAATCAGGAGTCAGCCCATTCAACCACATAGTTGCCTCCCCAGACAGAGACAATGGAAATAGACGTAATCGAATTGCATTCCGTCCAACTCCAGGATTGTCGAATGACTTGCATGTAGAAATAAAGTTGATCAGATGCATATTCGGATCATTGCCTGCTAGTCCACCAAATAATCCCTTGAGTTGCAAAAGCTGAATCATGGCGCTAGTGATATTGAACTTTGCTCCCGGTGCTAAGGGAGGAAGAATAATAGCTCCTGTGGAACCAGCTTCGTCAAGATCATCTTCATCATCATCAAACAACATTGGTACAGTTCGACGTTCAGGCCTATATCTTGCTTGACGATCTCTTCTGTTTGCTGGTGTCGCCATCTCAGCAGTATGCTGTGGGTTTAATAGCTCTTCATCGCCCAGATCCTCATCGTCAGGATTTGTTGCTCGCCTACGGTTATCAATATTTTGTTGATGCACTTGAGCAGCCATCCTTTCAATTTCACGTTGTGCCTCCATTGATGCACTAAATGAACCTAAAAAAACAAAAAAAACAACTAAAAGTAAAAGTACGAGAATCTTTGACCAAAGGGTCTAGTAATTATCACGAACTTGATTGACACTCGTATTCCCCGGCAACGGCGCCAATTTTTGATAACGCTCAATCTACAAGCTCTCGTAGGAGTGTAAAGCAGTCGTTAGCAAATATAGAACCCAACCTGGGTTGGGTATCGATCCCATAGGGAATAGCTTGGCCAACAAGTAAGCAAAATTAATAGACTTTTGGTGCAAGTCTCGTAAGAAGGGGGGATTGTAATGTGTAACCAAAATAATGAAATAAAAGCTGAAAATAGCAAAGTGAAAGAGAAAGATTGTTACGTAGGTTGTAAACAATGAGAATTGAAGCGTTGGGGTTATGTCCACCTTCTGAGGTATACGTCTCTATTGGCTATGAGTGTGCAGAGTCTTGACATGCAATTGCTTATAGAGAATTGTAGTCGATGGTAAATCCAAGCGTCTCGCGACCTAAACAAGGACTATTTCACTTTAACTCTCGCGAGCTTAAAGCGTGTCTAACGGTACGAATTCTCCAAGAGGTTAGTCCAGTTACGGCACTAGCTTTTTAATAGGAAAGGGTGTCCTACTACCTTGACATTATCTCTTTTCCAGACAAATAACCTTTCTCTCGAACAAGTTAAATGTTAGACTGGCGTTATTCTATGCGTCTGCATCCACAAGAATTTGCATTAAGATGAAGAGAATAATGATATAAGCAATATACGTGTCACGAACTCACAAACTCACAGCAATAGATAGTATCTCATTCGGCTTCCATAACCCCAACAGAGAGGTTTAGTTACCCATGAATGCGAAGGAGATCACGATTTGCATTGTTATTGTTGAGTAATGGCGTGTGGATTAGGTGTTAGGCGTGTGGATTGGGTGATAGGCGTGTGGCGTGTTTCCTTGGCTTGGTAACGATTCTCTTGTTGTGGAAATTAAGAATAGAATTAATGGAAAGATTAGAAGAGTTGTAGTGGAAGAAGAGAGGGATGGAAGAAGATTAATTGTTGAATGTCTTCTCTCCACTAAGGGAGGAATTGCCTCTCCACTAAGGGAGGACATAATTAAAATCTCTAGCATGATAGGGTATTTATAATACTCCTATCCTACTCCTACTATGCTAATGAAATAAATAACCAAATCCTATTAAACTAAGGAAATACTTAACCCATTTGTACTAGGTTAATGTAACATTCTCCTAATCCAAATAAACTAATGAAATACATAACCTAATTGTACTAGGTTAATGTATCATTGTCAAAATCCATCTTTGTCTCTGTAAGTTCCCAAAGTCTTCAGAAATGCTGTTTTAGCCCAGGACAGATTTTCTATGCAGCAGTTTTGGTCCTGGTCCCCAGAGTCTTCAGAAATGCTGTTTTAGCCCGGGACAG
>CM061555.1:229943025-229945525 GCA_030864225.1 Capsicum baccatum var. pendulum | reverse complement strand
ATGCCGTGCGCTGCTGCCCATGTGGACGTTTCAAGGCTGAAACAAGTCCCGCTTGACACGATAGCCCGCCCTTGGGGGGAGCAGAGGAGATGAAGGCACACCGAGGCTCATACAAGGGCGCCGCCCACGCCGGCCGCCGGCCGCCGGCGCTGGCCGCGGATTGGGCTCGATCGCATGCTGCAGCGCCTGAAGCTTGCGTCGAGAGCAGTATCCAGTACTCGCCGCTCACACGAAGGCACCGCCTCTTCCGAATTCTAACGCCAGCAGCCCCGTCGTGGACGACGCCACCGATAACCGACACTAGCGTACAATGAAGCGCGGCCGGCGTTGCTATACGGGCACGGATGGCTCACACGGACTAGCCATGCACGCTGCCATGCGCCCACGCTGTACGCCGACATGGCCACGGAGCGCCTATTCCAACTACCGACAGTCGCCTTGAAGTGCCTTTAACACCTCTACTCACGCGTCGTGCATCCAAATGCTCCGTCGATGCATGCCCAGCACCGGCCCCAACGCCCAACAATAGATGTCGTGCGCTGCTGCCCATGCGGACATTGCATGGATGAAGCAAGTCCCGCTTGACACGATAGCCCGCCCTTGGGGGGAGCAGAGGAGATGAAGGCACGCCGAGGCTCATGCACGGGCGCCGCCCACGCCGGCCGCCGACGCTCGCCACGGATTGGGCTCGACCGCTGCGTGCAGCGCCTGGAGCTTGCCCCGAGAGCAGCATCCAGTACTCGCCGCTCGTACGAAGGCACCGCCACGTCCGAAGTATAGCACCAGCAGCCCCGTCGTCGACGACGCCACCGATAACCGACACTAGCGTACAATGAAGAGCGGCCGACATTGCTACACGGGCACGGACGGCTCGCACGAACTAGCCATGCATGCTGCCATGCGCCTACGCTGCACGTCGACATGGCCACTGAGCGCCTATGCCAACTACCGACAGTTGTCTTGAAGTGCCTTCAACACCTCTACCCCCCTTATATATGCTGAAAAAAAAAACCCAAGTGACAGGAGTAGACATGATTTTGCCAGATAATCATACCAGACATATGCGGAACCGAACTGCACGTTTTGATGTGAGATGGATCCTGTGCACTCAAAAAAAGGTCGCGTAATTTGTAAATGATAATTTTCGTTGAAAAAATATTTTTTTTTATAAATATCATTTATTAAAATTGAAAAAATATGTAAAAATAAATCAAAAATAGAAAAAATATTTATAAAAATATGAAAAAATTAGGAAAATATTCTTAGCGCATGAACTAACCTTAAACCAACAATCGAGTGCATATTTGTACGCATAACGTAACAATATAAAATATTTAAATTTAAGGAAATTAAATAAAATTTTTAGAAAAATATAAAAATAAGTAACAACCCCAAAATATGCATATTAGAATGAAGTAGCCTAAAACCAACAATTGAGTGCGTATTTGTACGAATGACGTAATGATATAAAATATTTAAATTTAAGGATATTAAATAAAAATTTGAAAAAAAGGCGACGGGACATTACGAAAACCGCCACGACATATGAGGTAGAATTGACATATATTTAAAATACAAAATTAGAGCGGATATGTAGAGAAATGAGTGTGCAACGGTGAAGAGGATCGAGGAACGTCAAGAAAATATTAGGATGATCAAACGTAGGTTTACGCTCTTTTGATTTTGCCACGGTGCGTTATGCCTTGGTGCCATGGTGCCTTGGTGCCATGGTGCCATGGTGCCTTGGTGCCACGACGCCACGGTGCCTGGGTGCCATGGTGCCACGATGCTTTGGTTCCACGGCGCCTTGGTAGGATTGCGCCATGCTTCCTTGGTGTCATGGCGCCATGCTGCCATGGTGCCTCGGTGCGACGGTGCCTTGGTGCCACGGTGCCTTGGTGCCACGGCGCCATTGTGCCATGGTGCTATGCTGCCACGGGGCCACGGTGCCTTGGTGCCATGGTGCCACGGTGCCTTGCTGCCAAGGTGCCATGGTTCCATGGTGCCTTAGTGCCCTGGTGCCACGGTGCCACGGTGCCACGGTGCCATGGTGCCATGGTGTCACGGTGCCTTGGTGCCGCGATGCGTTGGTGCCATGGTGCCGCGGTGCCATGGTGACTGGGTGCCATGGTGCCTGTGTGCCATGGTGCAACACCACCTTGGTGACACGGTGCCTTGGTGCCCTGGTGCCATGGAGCCACGGTGCCAAGCTGCCCTGGTGCTTTGGTGCCATGGTGCAGGGATTCAAAGCGGCCGCGACCGTCATTTGCAAGGAGCGTCGTACGGGGCAGATAGGAGTCGATGAAGGCCCCATGCCCACTGCGTCTACCGCATCCGAGTATCCCGACCGCTGCTCACGGACCACGACATCGCACGACGAAGAGAGGGAGGCGTGGGACGCAAGGGCGGCCTATCGATTCGCCTTGCGCACGAAATGCTAGGGGCCAAAGGCAATCGATAAAACTTGATAATGCATACAGCACAGGAAACCGACTTCGAG
>CM061555.1:229913025-229923025 GCA_030864225.1 Capsicum baccatum var. pendulum | reverse complement strand
TCAGTTGCAAATATTAGGAGAAAGTCGGTCTAAGGCCCCTTTAAAAAGGGACCAAAACCGAGCTCCTTAGGTTAACTAGTAGGAGACCAAAACAATTTCAGCTTTTCTCTCTAAGTTTCTCTTGGCATTTCTTCACCTTGGAAGGCAACCGAAGGCTACTTTTTGAGTTCTTGAATTATACATACACCTTGGGAGTTAAGGTATGTAAAAATAGCCATATACTTGATATGAATTTTCTATGGAAAACAAGATAAGTTGGCTGGTGTACTGTGCAGGAATTTCTGGACAGCTTGTGTCCTGAAAGTTGTTGTTTGATTTTCTTGGCTTTGGAACGATTCTTACCCTGATTTTTGACTTTGATATGATATAAAGTTGAGGTTATTAATATGTTATAGTGTGTATATGGTTGCCAAGGTTGCTGGACTGTTTTGCAAGTTCTTTGGAAACAAGTATCCTTATATGATCTTATGTGCTTCCAAAATGGTATTGGACTGTTTTGATGAGGGGGCTGATGTTTCACGTTTCCCCCCCTGTGTTTTGAGCTATTTTGTGACTGTGTTAAGGTTTATTTGATGTATATATATGTTGGGAGCATCTGGTTCAAAGTTGGGACAAGTATGAATTGTTAACGACGAAATGTAGGGAGACGACGAGATGTTGTGCTTCTTAGTTGAGCATTTTGTAAAATGGTTCTGTGTTGTAGTTATGAACTGTTGCCAGCATGTTGTAGAGCTGATATAGGCTGTGTACATCATGTATAGGATAATGTGTACTGGTTGAAGACAGTTAGAATTGAGAAAGTCGGAATAACACCATTGAGTCGATGGTTATACGTTTGTTGCCAAAGTGTTGTGTTTTGTGAGATTGGGCTGTCCAGATGCATTGATTAGCTGCTAATACTAGCTTTATAACATGATATTGTAGATAAATAGTTGGAAGAAAGGAAGTCATTTCGAGGTAAAAACAAGTTGATATGTCGAGGTATGTAAGGCTATTCGATCTCTTATTATTTGGCATGGAATCCAAAGTCTTTATTGGCACATAGAGATATTTACAAACTTCGATATAACCACTCCACTCTTTCACATGTATTTGTGTGTCCAGATTCGAGCCTTGTCACTGCTTCATACATACATTGGACACCATGACATATGAGTCTTCTTTTTAGCAAAATAAAGTTCATACGTTGTTTATGTCCTACATGTTTCACTAATTGTATAACCCACTCTTTTCATTGTGATATGATGTTACATGGTCACATACTTGTCATCTGTCATGCTTATAGTCTTATAGCTCAAATGTTATGATCACCAAAGATTCATATCAAAAGTAATAAGAAGATATATGTATACAGTTGCTTCTGTTGGGTGGTATCCCAGGGGTGAAAGAATCACCTAGCATGGGTCAATCCCAGTATTACAGGGGGTATCCCAGGGGTGAAAGGAAAGCCTAGCATGGGTCGATCCTGATATAGATTTACCACTGATCAGCTGGTCATTTATATTACATGATGTGCACAGATTATACAAGTGATAAGAGTAAAGTAACATAATTGTTATAAGATGCATGACTCCACAATATTCATAAAGGTGGTCTTTTACCTTACAGCAGTGTATGGTTTCATTTGAGCTTTTATCTCATATATGGTACATGTTGCCTTACATATTCAGTACATTATTTCGTACTGACATCCCTGTTGGGGGACCTGCATTCCATTCTGCAGGTGCAGAAGCTAATAAACCTCCCCAGTAAGAGTACAGGATATCAACTGCAGTCACTGAGCTCCAGGTTGCTTCGGGGCTTTGAGTCTTATCATATCTTTTTGCATTGTATAGTATCTTATCATGAGGCGGGGGCCTGTCCCGACCCTTATAAGATAATGTTTCTTGTCTAGAGGCTTTGTAGACTATGTAAAGTATAGTATGGTCATGTATCGTATCGTAGACATTGTGGCTCCAACGGCCTAGTCATACAACATCTTTTGGCTTGCTAGTTCCATTTATCTTTTGAGGGCATGTTTAGTATAAAAGTAACTTATAATGTTCATAGGTAATGTATTGCTACAGGTTGGTTCTCCCGAGCCTTACCGGCAACGGGTGCCAGTCCGCCTTAATAGGATTTGGGGCGTGACAGAAGTGGTATCAGAGCGGTTTGTCCTAGGGAGTCTACAAAGCCGTGTCTATGTAGAATCATGTTTATCGATGTGTTGTGCACCACATTTATAAACAAGAGGCTACGTGGCATTTAGGAGTTATCACTTCTTTTCATTCTTTAGATCGTGCCATAGAGCCAAATATTATAAGTGTACCATGTCTAATCCCTGAATTATTTTGTACAGTAAGTATGCCAGAGACAAGGAAGAGTAAAGGTAAAGGAAAGGAAGTAGAAGTGGTAGTTGGTATACCCAATCGGGCGAGACGACAGAGTGAGACTCTAGATGAGTCTCTATCACAGACATCTCCAACCCCTCCATCTGTTGATGCACCAGGAAGTAGTGAAAACCCCCGAGAACCACCTGTTGATGCTTCTGTGCAGGATTTGAGAAATGCAGTTCAACTGTTGACTTGTATAGTTGCTGGCCAAGGTCAAAGACAAGAAGGCCCAGTTGCAGGTGCAGTTGGTGCAGGTAGGGCAGCCAGTACGAGAATACGTGATTTCCTCAACTTAGACCCCCCATCATTCACTGGGACAGATCCAAATGAAGATCCACAAGATTTTATTGATCAGATCCAACGCACCTTAGATGTTATGCATGTAAGTGGTTCGGAAGCTGCTGAGTTGGCAATATATAGATTGAAGGGTGTGGCTATACTGTGGTACGAAGCCTGGAAGCATTCCAAAGGCATAGATACAACTCCAACTACTTGGGAGGAGTTTAAAATGGCCTTTCTTGATCATTACTTGCCATTAGAGATCCGAGAGGCCCGTGCAGATCAGTTCCTGAACCTCCATCAGGGGAATATGAGCGTGAGGGAATATAGTCTTAAATTTAATTCTCTGGCCAGGTACGCTCCTAATGTTGTTCCTACTATGGCAGATAGAGTCCATCGGTATGTCGATAGGTTGGATTCATATTTGGTTAGAGATTGTACCATTGCCTCTTTAAATAAAGACATGGATATAGCGAGGATGCAAGCTTTTGCACAGAAACTGGAGGATCAGAGACAAAGAAGGAGGGCACAAGAAATAGAAAGGGGGGCAATTCAAGAGGGCCAGATCTATAGGACAGTTTACACCACCCCAGGGTGAGTTTAGGCCACGATTTTCTCATAGGCCACCCAGGCCATCATCCTCTTACTCTAAAGCTAGTGCTCCACCACCACTTCAAAGGTCTAGAAATGATCAATTTGGGCAGAGAAGTGAGGGCCAAGGTACACGGACAACAGGATATTCGGGAGGCCAGCAAATGCCTCCTAGGCAGCCTTGCAGACAATGTGGGAGATATCATATAGGTGCGTGTCGCAGGGGAACAGATGTTTGTTATTGGTGTGGTATGCCAGGGCATGTAATAAAAGATTGCCCAAGAAGACGCAGGGGTGATATGGCACAACCTACTAGATCAGCTGTTGTATCATCATCATCAGTGCCTCCATCAGGTAGAGGTGAGCAATTTCCCATAGGTCGCGGCAGAGGTATTAGAGGGGCAGCTAGTTCCAGCGTGGCCCAAAATCGCACATATGCTCTAGGGACTCGACAGAACCTGGAAGCTTCACCCGATGTGGTTATAGGTACATTGTCCATCTTCTCACATAAAGTGTATGCATTAATTGACCCTGGTTCTACATTGTCATATATTACTCCATTAGTTGCTGGGAAGCTTGGTAGAACACCTAAATTATTGAATAAACCACTTGCGGTGTCTACACCAACTGGGGAGTCAATTATAGTTAGAAGAGTCTATTGTGATTGCATAGTGACTGTCTGCGACCGAGATACATTAGCTGATCTTATCGAGTTAGAAATGGTAGAATTTGATGTTATAATGGGTATGGATTGGTTGGCTTCTTGCTATGCCACCGTTGACTGCCGAACCAAGAGGATGTACTTTCACTTTCCAAATGAAGCAGTCCTTGAATGGGAAGGCAATATTGGGGCACCAAAAGGGAGGTTTATCTCTTATTTTAAAGCCAGAAAAATGATATCAAAGGGATATATATGTCATCTCGTTAGAGTGAGAGACATGGAGGCAGAATCACCAACTATCCAGTCTGTTCCAATAGTGAATGAATTTATTGATGTCTTTCCTGAGGAACTCCCTGGTTTGCCTCCAGAACGAGAAATAGATTTTGGTATTGACTTATTACCAGGCACCGAGCCTATCTCTATTCCTCCATATAGAATGGCCCCGGCAGAATTACGTGAATTAAAGGAGCAACTGAAAGACTTGTTAGAAAAGGGTTTTATAAGACCTAGTGTGTCCCCTTGGGGTGCACCGGTTTTATTTGTGCGTAAAAAGGATGGCACATTGAGGATGTGTATTGACTACCGACAACTGAATAGGGTGACAGTTAAGAATAAATATCCCCTCCCCAGAATTGATGACTTGTTTGATCAGTTACAGGGTGCTAAATACTTTTCAAAGATCGATTTGAGATCAGGTTATCATCAGGTGAGAGTGCAGGAAAAAAGATATACCTAAGACAGCTTTCCGAACCAGATATGGTCACTTTGAATTTCTTGTTATGTCGTTTGGGCTAACGAATGCACCAGCAGTGTTTATGGATTTGATGAATAGGGTATTCAAGCCTTTCCTGGATGTGTTTGTGATAGTATTTATAGATGATATTCTGGTGTATTCAAGGTCAGAAAAGGACCACGCAAATCATTTACGACTAGTACTACAAGTTCTCCGTGATCGCCGGTTGTATGCTAAGTTTTCCAAATGTGAATTTTGGTTAAAATCAGTGGCATTTTTGGGCCATATTGTATCGGATGAAGGAATAAGGGTGGATTCACAAAAGATAGAGGCTGTGAAAGATTGGCCAAGGCCAACGACACCTACAGAAGTTCGAAGCTTCCTTGGATTGGCAGGTTATTACAGAAGGTTTGTTGAAGGTTTTTCTTCTATGTCTGCACCTCTTACTAAGCTAACTCACAAGGAAACCAAATTCCAATGGAATGATGCATGTGAAAGGAGCTTTCAAGAGTTGAAAAGCAGGCTAACCTCAGCACCTGTGCTAGTGCTTCCAGAAGGCTCAGAGGGATATGCAGTGTATTGTGATGCTTCCGGAGTTGGTTTGGGGTGTGTACTAACACAACATGGTAAGGTGATTGCTTATGCCTCGAGACAATTGAGACCACACGAGAAAAACTACCCAACACATGATCTTGAGCTAGCAGCGGTTGTATTTGCTTTAAAGATATGGCGCCACTATTTGTATGGGGTGCACGTGGACGTATATACAGATCATAAGAGTTTACAGTATATTTTCAAGCAGAAAGATCTAAATTTGAGGCAGCGGAGGTGGATAGAGTTAATAAAGGATTATGATATTGATATATTATACCATCCAGGGAAAGCAAATGTGGTGGCTGATGCTCTAAGTCGTAAGACACTCATGGGTACCAGTGATCAGAAAGGGGTAAAGCAAGGCATGGCTAAGGATCTGCGTCAACTAGCCAATCTGGGTGTTCGTCTACTCGAAACTCCAAGAAAGGACATTATTGTACATAATGCTGCCGATTCTTCATTGATAAGGGAAGTGAAAGAAAAACAGTATTATGATCCTATTCTACAATGCCTTAAGGAGAAAGTAAGTCAAGGTATAATGAAGGAGTTTAGGCTTACACAAGATGGAGTACTTTATTGCCAAAATAGATTGTGTGTTCCTGATGTTAATAGACTCAGAAAGAGAATAATGGAAGAAGCCCATCATTCAAGATATTCCATCCACCCAGGATCTACTAAGATGTATCATGACCTAAAGGGAGTGTTTTGGTGGGGAGGCATGAAAAAGGACCTTGCAGAGTTTGTGGCTCAATGTCCTACTTGTCAACAAGTCAAAGTAGAGCACCAAAAGCCAGGTGGTTACATGCAATGTATAGAGATTCCAACTTGGAAGTGGGATATGACTAATATGGATTTTGTAACTGGTTTGCCTCGTTCAGTTAATAAGTTTGACTCCATATGGGTGATAGTTGATAGACTCACGAAGTCAGCGCACTTCCTGCCAGTTAGAAGTGATTATACAGCTGAAGAATATGCCAAATTATACCTCAAAGAGATAGTTAGGCTACATGGGGTCCCACTCTCTATTATATCTGATCGAGGAGCTCAATTCACGGCAAAATTTTGGAAGTCCTTTCAAAGGAGTTTAGGGACACAAGTGAATTTGAGTACAGCCTTCCATCCCCAAACAGACGGCCAGGCAGAGCGTACTATTCAAACACTTGAGGATATGTTGCGAACCTGTGCATTAGATTTTAAAGGTAGCTGGGTAGAACACTTGCCCCCTTATTGAATTTGCCTATAATAACAGCTACCATTCGAGCATCAAGATGGCGCCTTACGAAGCTTTGTATGGGAGGAAATGTAGGTCACCAATTGGTTGGTTCGAAGTGGGTGAAACCACCTTGCTCGGGCCAGATTTAGTCCAACAAGCCATGGAAAAAGTTAAGGTGATACAACAACGGCTAAAAAACAGCCCAAAGTCGTCATAAATCATATGCAGATATGCGGAGAAGAGGGCTGGAATTCTCTATTGGAGATTGGGTATTTTTAAAGGTATCACCGATGAAAGGGGTTATGAGATTTGGTAAGAAAGGGAAACTAAGCCCACGTTACATAGGGCCATATAAGATTACTAAGAGGGTCGGACAAGTTGCATATGAATTAGAGCTACCCCAGGAACTTTCAATGGTTCATCCAGTGTTTCATGTGTCAATGCTTCGAAAATGCATAGGTGACCCCTCTCGTATCACTCCTATAGAAGATGTACAGGTCACAGAGGATCTTACTTATGAAGAGGTACCGGTTGCTATTCTAGATCGCCAAATTAAAAAGTTAAGGAACAAAGAAATTGCATCAGTAAAGGTACTCTGGAGAAACAACCAAGTGGAAGAAATAACGTGGGAACCGGAGGAAGTAATGATATCCAAATACCCTCATCTATTTGAAGACAAGGAGGGACTAAAAGATACAGAGGAGGAACATTAATAGGTATGTGTTTGAATACTAGTTATGTTATTAACAGTTGTGTGACCAGAAATTCAAACCTGCCTAGACTATACAGTTATGTTAACATTCGGGACGAATGTTCCTAAGGGGGGGAGGATGTAACACCCCACATTTTGCATGTACTAGTAATGTTCACATAAAATGACATACGACTTGATTTAATTACTACCAAAACTTTTTTTTTTCAAGTGTTCAAGTGGTAGATTGGGGCACTATATGGAAGTCTATTTAGAGACTGTGGCCTTAAACGGAGAAAATCATTGACGTGCTTATGGAACTTAGGAAGCTAGCAGGTGAGTCACCTGTGTGGTTGGCTTAAAAAAAAATGTATATATACATGAGGAGAATAATTCATTCATAAGTGAACTCACTTGAAGTCTAGACGTTAGTAAAAAGAAAGGGGAACGAAGACAAGGCTTAACGCCGAAACTTTCCAAGTCTTGCGACAAACGAAGCCCAAGTTAGGGAGGCTATTAAAGCCAATGGTTTAGCATTATATTGGGCCAAGATGTTCAGCCCAAGATTTTTATATAATAGGCCCAACTACATTCATTCACTACTAAGAAAATTGGGCCCAAACAAAGTGCAAGCAAGATTAAGGAAAATGGGCCACTAAAGCCCATTGATTTAGAGATCCAAAAGGCCCAAGTGAAAGGGGAAAATTGGTCATTGACCAACTTGAGTTAATCAGTTGCAAATATTAGGAGAAAGTCGGTCTAAGGCCCCTTTAAAAAAGGGACCAAAACCGAGCTCCTTAGGTTAACTAGTAGGAGACCAAAACAATTTCAGCTTTTCTCTCTAAGTTTCTCTTGGCATTTCTTCACCTTGGAAGGCAACCGAAGGCTACTTTTTGAGTTCTTGAATTATACTTACACCTTGGGAGTTAAGGTATGTAAAAATAACCATATACTTGATATGAATTTTCTATGGAAAACAAGATAAGTTGGCTGGTGTACTGTGCAGGAATTTCTGGACAGCTTGTGTCCTGAAAGTTGTTGTTTGATTTTCTTGGCTTTGGAACGATTCTTACCCTGATTTTTTGACTTTGATATGATATAAAGTTGAGGTTATTAATATGTTATAGTGTGTATATGGTTTCCAAAGTTGCTGGACTGTTTTGCAAGTTCTTTGGAAACAAGTATCCTTATATGATCTTATGTGCTTCCAAAATGGTATTGGACTGTTTTGATGAGGGGGCTGATGTTTCACGTTTCCCCCCCTGTGTTTTGAGCTATTTTGTGACTGTGTTAAGGTTTATTTGATGTATATATATGTTGGGAGCATCTGGTTCAAAGTTGGGACAAGTATGAATTGTTAACGACGAAATGTAGGGAGACGAGGAGATGTTGTGCTTCTTAGTTGAGCATTTTGTAAAATGGTTCTGTGTTGTAGTTATGAACTGTTGCCAGCATGTTTTAGAGCTGATATAGGCTGTGTACATCATGTATAGGATAATGTGTACTGGTTGAAGACAGTTAGAATTGAGAAAGTCGGAATAACACCATTGAGTCGATGGTTATACGTTTGTTGCCAAAGTGTTGTGTTTTGTGAGATTGGGCTGTCCAGATGCATTGATTAGCTGCTAATACTAGCTTTAAAACATGATATTGTAGATAAATAGTTGGAAGAAAGGAAGTCATTTCGAGGTAAAAACAAGTTGATATGTCGAGGTATGTAAGGCTATTCGATCTCTTATTATTTGGCATGGAATCCAAAGTCTTTATTGGCACATAGAGATCTTTACAAACTTCGATATAACCACTCCACTCTTTCACATGTATTTGTGTGTCCAGATTCGAGCCTTGTCACTGCTGCATACATACATTGGACACCATGACATATGAGTCTTCTTTTTAGCAAAATAAAGTTCATACGTTGTTTATGTCCTACATGTTTCACTAATTGTATAACCCACTCTTTTCATTGTGATATGATGTTACATGGTCACATACTTGTCATCTGTCATGCTTATAGTCTTATAGCTCAAATGTTATGATCACCAAAGATTCATATCAAAAGTAATAAGAAGATATATGTATACAGTTGCTTCTGTTGGGTGGTATCCCAGGGGTGAAAGAATCACCTAGCATGGGTCAATCCCAGTATTACAGGGGGTATCCCAGGGGTGAAAGGAAAGCCTAGCATGGGTCGATCCTGATATAGATTTACCACTGATCAGCTGGTCATTTGTATTACATGATGTGCACAGATTATACAAGTGATAAGAGTAAAGTAACATAATTGTTATAAGATGCATGACTCCACAATATTCATAAAGGTGGTCTTTTACCTTACAGCAGTGTATGGTTTCATTTGAGCTTTTATCTCATATATGGTACATGTTGCCTTACATATTCAGTACATTATTTCGTACTGACATCCCTGTTGGGGGACCTGCATTCCATGCTGCAGGTGCAGAAGCTAATAAACCTCCCCAGTAAGAGTACAGGATATCAACTGCAGTCACTGAGCTCCAGGTTGCTTCGGGGCTTTGAGTCTTATCATATCTTTTTGCATTGTATAGTATCTTATCATGAGGCGGGGCCTGTCCCGACCCTTATAAGATAATGTTTCTTGTCTAGAGGCTTTGTAGACTATGTAAAGTATAGTATGGTCATGTATCGTATCGTAGACATTGTGGCTCCAACGGCCTAGTCATACAACATCTTTTGGCTTGCTAGTTCCATTTATCTTTTGAGGGCATGTTTAGTATAAAAGTAACTTATAATGTTCATAGGTAATGTATTGCTACAGGTTGGTTCTCCCGAGCCTTACCGGGCAACGGGTGCCAGTCCGCCTTAATAGGATTTGGGGCGTGACCAT
>CM061555.1:229886132-229898632 GCA_030864225.1 Capsicum baccatum var. pendulum | reverse complement strand
ATGTTTCACGTTTCCCCCCCTGTGTTTTGAGCTATTTTGTGACTGTGTTAAGGTTTATTTGATGTATATATATGTTGGGAGCATCTGGTTCAAAGTTGGGACAAGTATGAATTGTTAACGACGAAATGTAGGGAGACGACGAGATGTTGTGCTTCTTAGTTGAGCATTTTGTAAAATGGTTCTGTGTTGTAGTTATGAACTGTTGCCAGCATGTTGTAGAGCTGATATAGGCTGTGTACATCATGTATAGGATAATGTGTACTGGTTGAAGACAGTTAGAATTGAGAAAGTCGGAATAACACCATTGAGTCGATGGTTATACGTTTGTTGCCAAAGTGTTGTGTTTTGTGAGATTGGGCTGTCCAGATGCATTGATTAGCTGCTAATACTAGCTTTATAACATGATATTGTAGATAAATAGTTGGAAGAAAGGAAGTCATTTCGAGGTAAAAACAAGTTGATATGTCGAGGTATGTAAGGCTATTCGATCTCTTATTATTTGGCATGGAATCCAAAGTCTTTATTGGCACATAGAGATATTTACAAACTTCGATATAACCACTCCACTCTTTCACATGTATTTGTGTGTCCAGATTCGAGCCTTGTCACTGCTTCATACATACATTGGACACCATGACATATGAGTCTTCTTTTTAGCAAAATAAAGTTCATACGTTGTTTATGTCCTACATGTTTCACTAATTGTATAACCCACTCTTTTCATTGTGATATGATGTTACATGGTCACATACTTGTCATCTGTCATGCTTATAGTCTTATAGCTCAAATGTTATGATCACCAAAGATTCATATCAAAAGTAATAAGAAGATATATGTATACAGTTGCTTCTGTTGGGTGGTATCCCAGGGGTGAAAGAATCACCTAGCATGGGTCAATCCCAGTATTACAGGGGGTATCCCAGGGGTGAAAGGAAAGCCTAGCATGGGTCGATCCTGATATAGATTTACCACTGATCAGCTGGTCATTTATATTACATGATGTGCACAGATTATACAAGTGATAAGAGTAAAGTAACATAATTGTTATAAGATGCATGACTCCACAATATTCATAAAGGTGGTCTTTTACCTTACAGCAGTGTATGGTTTCATTTGAGCTTTTATCTCATATATGGTACATGTTGCCTTACATATTCAGTACATTATTTCGTACTGACATCCCTGTTGGGGGACCTGCATTCCATTCTGCAGGTGCAGAAGCTAATAAACCTCCCCAGTAAGAGTACAGGATATCAACTGCAGTCACTGAGCTCCAGGTTGCTTCGGGGCTTTGAGTCTTATCATATCTTTTTGCATTGTATAGTATCTTATCATGAGGCGGGGCCTGTCCCGACCCTTATAAGATAATGTTTCTTGTCTAGAGGCTTTGTAGACTATGTAAAGTATAGTATGGTCATGTATCGTATCGTAGACATTGTGGCTCCAACGGCCTAGTCATACAACATCTTTTGGCTTGCTAGTTCCATTTATCTTTTGAGGGCATGTTTAGTATAAAAGTAACTTATAATGTTCATAGGTAATGTATTGCTACAGGTTGGTTCTCCCGAGCCTTACCGGCAACGGGTGCCAGTCCGCCTTAATAGGATTTGGGGCGTGACAGAAGTGGTATCAGAGCGGTTTGTCCTAGGGAGTCTACAAAGCCGTGTCTATGTAGAATCATGTTTATCGATGTGTTGTGCACCACATTTATAAACAAGAGGCTACGTGGCATTTAGGAGTTATCACTTCTTTTCATTCTTTAGATCGTGCCATAGAGCCAAATATTATAAGTGTACCATGTCTAATCCCTGAATTATTTTGTACAGTAAGTATGCCAGAGACAAGGAAGAGTAAAGGTAAAGGAAAGGAAGTAGAAGTGGTAGTTGGTATACCCAATCGGGCGAGACGACAGAGTGAGACTCTAGATGAGTCTCTATCACAGACATCTCCAACCCCTCCATCTGTTGATGCACCAGGAAGTAGTGAAAACCCCCGAGAACCACCTGTTGATGCTTCTGTGCAGGATTTGAGAAATGCAGTTCAACTGTTGACTTGTATAGTTGCTGGCCAAGGTCAAAGACAAGAAGGCCCAGTTGCAGGTGCAGTTGGTGCAGGTAGGGCAGCCAGTACGAGAATACGTGATTTCCTCAACTTAGACCCCCCATCATTCACTGGGACAGATCCAAATGAAGATCCACAAGATTTTATTGATCAGATCCAACGCACCTTAGATGTTATGCATGTAAGTGGTTCGGAAGCTGCTGAGTTGGCAATATATAGATTGAAGGGTGTGGCTATACTGTGGTACGAAGCCTGGAAGCATTCCAAAGGCATAGATACAACTCCAACTACTTGGGAGGAGTTTAAAATGGCCTTTCTTGATCATTACTTGCCATTAGAGATCCGAGAGGCCCGTGCAGATCAGTTCCTGAACCTCCATCAGGGGAATATGAGCGTGAGGGAATATAGTCTTAAATTTAATTCTCTGGCCAGGTACGCTCCTAATGTTGTTCCTACTATGGCAGATAGAGTCCATCGGTATGTCGATAGGTTGGATTCATATTTGGTTAGAGATTGTACCATTGCCTCTTTAAATAAAGACATGGATATAGCGAGGATGCAAGCTTTTGCACAGAAACTGGAGGATCAGAGACAAAGAAGGAGGGCACAAGAAATAGAAAGGGGGCAATTCAAGAGGGCCAGATCTATAGGACAGTTTACACCACCCCAGGGTGAGTTTAGGCCACGATTTTCTCATAGGCCACCCAGGCCATCATCCTCTTACTCTAAAGCTAGTGCTCCACCACCACTTCAAAGGTCTAGAAATGATCAATTTGGGCAGAGAAGTGAGGGCCAAGGTACACGGACAACAGGATATTCGGGAGGCCAGCAAATGCCTCCTAGGCAGCCTTGCAGACAATGTGGGAGATATCATATAGGTGCGTGTCGCAGGGGAACAGATGTTTGTTATTGGTGTGGTATGCCAGGGCATGTAATAAAAGATTGCCCAAGAAGACGCAGGGGTGATATGGCACAACCTACTAGATCAGCTGTTGTATCATCATCATCAGTGCCTCCATCAGGTAGAGGTGAGCAATTTCCCATAGGTCGCGGCAGAGGTATTAGAGGGGCAGCTAGTTCCAGCGTGGCCCAAAATCGCACATATGCTCTAGGGACTCGACAGAACCTGGAAGCTTCACCCGATGTGGTTATAGGTACATTGTCCATCTTCTCACATAAAGTGTATGCATTAATTGACCCTGGTTCTACATTGTCATATATTACTCCATTAGTTGCTGGGAAGCTTGGTAGAACACCTAAATTATTGAATAAACCACTTGCGGTGTCTACACCAACTGGGGAGTCAATTATAGTTAGAAGAGTCTATTGTGATTGCATAGTGACTGTCTGCGACCGAGATACATTAGCTGATCTTATCGAGTTAGAAATGGTAGAATTTGATGTTATAATGGGTATGGATTGGTTGGCTTCTTGCTATGCCACCGTTGACTGCCGAACCAAGAGGATGTACTTTCACTTTCCAAATGAAGCAGTCCTTGAATGGGAAGGCAATATTGGGGCACCAAAAGGGAGGTTTATCTCTTATTTTAAAGCCAGAAAAATGATATCAAAGGGATATATATGTCATCTCGTTAGAGTGAGAGACATGGAGGCAGAATCACCAACTATCCAGTCTGTTCCAATAGTGAATGAATTTATTGATGTCTTTCCTGAGGAACTCCCTGGTTTGCCTCCAGAACGAGAAATAGATTTTGGTATTGACTTATTACCAGGCACCGAGCCTATCTCTATTCCTCCATATAGAATGGCCCCGGCAGAATTACGTGAATTAAAGGAGCAACTGAAAGACTTGTTAGAAAAGGGTTTTATAAGACCTAGTGTGTCCCCTTGGGGTGCACCGGTTTTATTTGTGCGTAAAAAGGATGGCACATTGAGGATGTGTATTGACTACCGACAACTGAATAGGGTGACAGTTAAGAATAAATATCCCCTCCCCAGAATTGATGACTTGTTTGATCAGTTACAGGGTGCTAAATACTTTTCAAAGATCGATTTGAGATCAGGTTATCATCAGGTGAGAGTGCAGGAAAAAGATATACCTAAGACAGCTTTCCGAACCAGATATGGTCACTTTGAATTTCTTGTTATGTCGTTTGGGCTAACGAATGCACCAGCAGTGTTTATGGATTTGATGAATAGGGTATTCAAGCCTTTCCTGGATGTGTTTGTGATAGTATTTATAGATGATATTCTGGTGTATTCAAGGTCAGAAAAGGACCACGCAAATCATTTACGACTAGTACTACAAGTTCTCCGTGATCGCCGGTTGTATGCTAAGTTTTCCAAATGTGAATTTTGGTTAAAATCAGTGGCATTTTTGGGCCATATTGTATCGGATGAAGGAATAAGGGTGGATTCACAAAAGATAGAGGCTGTGAAAGATTGGCCAAGGCCAACGACACCTACAGAAGTTCGAAGCTTCCTTGGATTGGCAGGTTATTACAGAAGGTTTGTTGAAGGTTTTTCTTCTATGTCTGCACCTCTTACTAAGCTAACTCACAAGGAAACCAAATTCCAATGGAATGATGCATGTGAAAGGAGCTTTCAAGAGTTGAAAAGCAGGCTAACCTCAGCACCTGTGCTAGTGCTTCCAGAAGGCTCAGAGGGATATGCAGTGTATTGTGATGCTTCCGGAGTTGGTTTGGGGTGTGTACTAACACAACATGGTAAGGTGATTGCTTATGCCTCGAGACAATTGAGACCACACGAGAAAAACTACCCAACACATGATCTTGAGCTAGCAGCGGTTGTATTTGCTTTAAAGATATGGCGCCACTATTTGTATGGGGTGCACGTGGACGTATATACAGATCATAAGAGTTTACAGTATATTTTCAAGCAGAAAGATCTAAATTTGAGGCAGCGGAGGTGGATAGAGTTAATAAAGGATTATGATATTGATATATTATACCATCCAGGGAAAGCAAATGTGGTGGCTGATGCTCTAAGTCGTAAGACACTCATGGGTACCAGTGATCAGAAAGGGGTAAAGCAAGGCATGGCTAAGGATCTGCGTCAACTAGCCAATCTGGGTGTTCGTCTACTCGAAACTCCAAGAAAGGACATTATTGTACATAATGCTGCCGATTCTTCATTGATAAGGGAAGTGAAAGAAAAACAGTATTATGATCCTATTCTACAATGCCTTAAGGAGAAAGTAAGTCAAGGTATAATGAAGGAGTTTAGGCTTACACAAGATGGAGTACTTTATTGCCAAAATAGATTGTGTGTTCCTGATGTTAATAGACTCAGAAAGAGAATAATGGAAGAAGCCCATCATTCAAGATATTCCATCCACCCAGGATCTACTAAGATGTATCATGACCTAAAGGGAGTGTTTTGGTGGGGAGGCATGAAAAAGGACCTTGCAGAGTTTGTGGCTCAATGTCCTACTTGTCAACAAGTCAAAGTAGAGCACCAAAAGCCAGGTGGTTACATGCAATGTATAGAGATTCCAACTTGGAAGTGGGATATGACTAATATGGATTTTGTAACTGGTTTGCCTCGTTCAGTTAATAAGTTTGACTCCATATGGGTGATAGTTGATAGACTCACGAAGTCAGCGCACTTCCTGCCAGTTAGAAGTGATTATACAGCTGAAGAATATGCCAAATTATACCTCAAAGAGATAGTTAGGCTACATGGGGTCCCACTCTCTATTATATCTGATCGAGGAGCTCAATTCACGGCAAAATTTTGGAAGTCCTTTCAAAGGAGTTTAGGGACACAAGTGAATTTGAGTACAGCCTTCCATCCCCAAACAGACGGCCAGGCAGAGCGTACTATTCAAACACTTGAGGATATGTTGCGAACCTGTGCATTAGATTTTAAAGGTAGCTGGGTAGAACACTTGCCCCTTATTGAATTTGCCTATAATAACAGCTACCATTCGAGCATCAAGATGGCGCCTTACGAAGCTTTGTATGGGAGGAAATGTAGGTCACCAATTGGTTGGTTCGAAGTGGGTGAAACCACCTTGCTCGGGCCAGATTTAGTCCAACAAGCCATGGAAAAAGTTAAGGTGATACAACAACGGCTAAAAACAGCCCAAAGTCGTCATAAATCATATGCAGATATGCGGAGAAGAGGGCTGGAATTCTCTATTGGAGATTGGGTATTTTTAAAGGTATCACCGATGAAAGGGGTTATGAGATTTGGTAAGAAAGGGAAACTAAGCCCACGTTACATAGGGCCATATAAGATTACTAAGAGGGTCGGACAAGTTGCATATGAATTAGAGCTACCCCAGGAACTTTCAATGGTTCATCCAGTGTTTCATGTGTCAATGCTTCGAAAATGCATAGGTGACCCCTCTCGTATCACTCCTATAGAAGATGTACAGGTCACAGAGGATCTTACTTATGAAGAGGTACCGGTTGCTATTCTAGATCGCCAAATTAAAAAGTTAAGGAACAAAGAAATTGCATCAGTAAAGGTACTCTGGAGAAACAACCAAGTGGAAGAAATAACGTGGGAACCGGAGGAAGTAATGATATCCAAATACCCTCATCTATTTGAAGACAAGGAGGGACTAAAAGATACAGAGGAGGAACATTAATAGGTATGTGTTTGAATACTAGTTATGTTATTAACAGTTGTGTGACCAGAAATTCAAACCTGCCTAGACTATACAGTTATGTTAACATTCGGGACGAATGTTCCTAAGGGGGGGAGGATGTAACACCCCACATTTTGCATGTACTAGTAATGTTCACATAAAATGACATACGACTTGATTTAATTACTACCAAAACTTTTTTTTTCAAGTGTTCAAGTGGTAGATTGGGGCACTATATGGAAGTCTATTTAGAGACTGTGGCCTTAAACGGAGAAAATCATTGACGTGCTTATGGAACTTAGGAAGCTAGCAGGTGAGTCACCTGTGTGGTTGGCTTAAAAAAAAATGTATATATACATGAGGGAGAATAATTCATTCATAAGTGAACTCACTTGAAGTCTAGACGTTAGTAAAAAGAAAGGGGAACGAAGACAAGGCTTAACGCCGAAACTTTCCAAGTCTTGCGACAAACGAAGCCCAAGTTAGGGAGGCTATTAAAGCCAATGGTTTAGCATTATATTGGGCCAAGATGTTCAGCCCAAGATTTTTATATAATAGGCCCAACTACATTCATTCACTACTAAGAAAATTGGGCCCAAACAAAGTGCAAGCAAGATTAAGGAAAATGGGCCACTAAAGCCCATTGATTTAGAGATCCAAAAGGCCCAAGTGAAAGGGGAAAATTGGTCATTGACCAACTTGAGTTAATCAGTTGCAAATATTAGGAGAAAGTCGGTCTAAGGCCCCTTTAAAAAGGGACCAAAACCGAGCTCCTTAGGTTAACTAGTAGGAGACCAAAACAATTTCAGCTTTTCTCTCTAAGTTTCTCTTGGCATTTCTTCACCTTGGAAGGCAACCGAAGGCTACTTTTTGAGTTCTTGAATTATACTTACACCTTGGGAGTTAAGGTATGTAAAAATAACCATATACTTGATATGAATTTTCTATGGAAAACAAGATAAGTTGGCTGGTGTACTGTGCAGGAATTTCTGGACAGCTTGTGTCCTGAAAGTTGTTGTTTGATTTTCTTGGCTTTGGAACGATTCTTACCCTGATTTTTGACTTTGATATGATATAAAGTTGAGGTTATTAATATGTTATAGTGTGTATATGGTTTCCAAAGTTGCTGGACTGTTTTGCAAGTTCTTTGGAAACAAGTATCCTTATATGATCTTATGTGCTTCCAAAATGGTATTGGACTGTTTTGATGAGGGGGCTGATGTTTCACGTTTCCCCCCCTGTGTTTTGAGCTATTTTGTGACTGTGTTAAGGTTTATTTGATGTATATATATGTTGGGAGCATCTGGTTCAAAGTTGGGACAAGTATGAATTGTTAACGACGAAATGTAGGGAGACGAGGAGATGTTGTGCTTCTTAGTTGAGCATTTTGTAAAATGGTTCTGTGTTGTAGTTATGAACTGTTGCCAGCATGTTTTAGAGCTGATATAGGCTGTGTACATCATGTATAGGATAATGTGTACTGGTTGAAGACAGTTAGAATTGAGAAAGTCGGAATAACACCATTGAGTCGATGGTTATACGTTTGTTGCCAAAGTGTTGTGTTTTGTGAGATTGGGCTGTCCAGATGCATTGATTAGCTGCTAATACTAGCTTTAAAACATGATATTGTAGATAAATAGTTGGAAGAAAGGAAGTCATTTCGAGGTAAAAACAAGTTGATATGTCGAGGTATGTAAGGCTATTCGATCTCTTATTATTTGGCATGGAATCCAAAGTCTTTATTGGCACATAGAGATCTTTACAAACTTCGATATAACCACTCCACTCTTTCACATGTATTTGTGTGTCCAGATTCGAGCCTTGTCACTGCTGCATACATACATTGGACACCATGACATATGAGTCTTCTTTTTAGCAAAATAAAGTTCATACGTTGTTTATGTCCTACATGTTTCACTAATTGTATAACCCACTCTTTTCATTGTGATATGATGTTACATGGTCACATACTTGTCATCTGTCATGCTTATAGTCTTATAGCTCAAATGTTATGATCACCAAAGATTCATATCAAAAGTAATAAGAAGATATATGTATACAGTTGCTTCTGTTGGGTGGTATCCCAGGGGTGAAAGAATCACCTAGCATGGGTCAATCCCAGTATTACAGGGGGTATCCCAGGGGTGAAAGGAAAGCCTAGCATGGGTCGATCCTGATATAGATTTACCACTGATCAGCTGGTCATTTGTATTACATGATGTGCACAGATTATACAAGTGATAAGAGTAAAGTAACATAATTGTTATAAGATGCATGACTCCACAATATTCATAAAGGTGGTCTTTTACCTTACAGCAGTGTATGGTTTCATTTGAGCTTTTATCTCATATATGGTACATGTTGCCTTACATATTCAGTACATTATTTCGTACTGACATCCCTGTTGGGGGACCTGCATTCCATGCTGCAGGTGCAGAAGCTAATAAACCTCCCCAGTAAGAGTACAGGATATCAACTGCAGTCACTGAGCTCCAGGTTGCTTCGGGGCTTTGAGTCTTATCATATCTTTTTGCATTGTATAGTATCTTATCATGAGGCGGGGCCTGTCCCGACCCTTATAAGATAATGTTTCTTGTCTAGAGGCTTTGTAGACTATGTAAAGTATAGTATGGTCATGTATCGTATCGTAGACATTGTGGCTCCAACGGCCTAGTCATACAACATCTTTTGGCTTGCTAGTTCCATTTATCTTTTGAGGGCATGTTTAGTATAAAAGTAACTTATAATGTTCATAGGTAATGTATTGCTACAGGTTGGTTCTCCCGAGCCTTACCGGCAACGGGTGCCAGTCCGCCTTAATAGGATTTGGGGCGTGACATGCGTCTACCACATCCGAGAATCCAGGCCGCCGCTCGAGGACCACGACATCGCACGACGAAGCGAGGGAGGCGTGGGACGCGAGGGCGGCCTTTCGATTCGCCCCGCGCACGAAATACGAGGGGCGAAAGGCGATCGATAAAACTTTATAATGCATGCAGCACAGGAAACTGACTTGGAGCAAGCCTATATTGCGCTTGCCCCGCGATAAAAATGGCAGGCGGGTCAAGACGTCGCTGCTCGAGCAGGGATGCAACCTAACAGCACGTGCCGAACACAACTCACGCGCCGTGCGTCAAAATGCTCCGTCGATGCATGCCCAGCACCGGCCCCAACGCCCAGCAATAGATGCCATGCGCTGCTGCCCATGCGGACGTTGCAAGGCTGAAGCAAGTCCCGCTTGACACGATTGCTCGCCCTTGGGGGATCAGAGGAGATGAAGGCATGCCGAGGCTCATGCACGGGCGCTGCCCACGCCGGCCGTCGGCGCTTGCCGCGGATTGGGCTCGGTCGCATGCGTGCAGCGCCTGAAGCTTGCCCCGAGAGCAGCATCCAGTACTCGCCGCTCGCACAAAGGCACCGCCTCGTCCAAAGTCTAGCACCAGCAGCCCCGTCGTGGACGACGCCACCGATAACCGACACTAGCGTACAATGAAGCGCGGCCAGTGTTGCTACACGGGCACGGACGGCTTGCACAGACTAGCCATGCATGCTGCCATGCGCCCACACTGCACGCCGACATGGCCACTGAGCGCTTATGCCAACTACCGACAGTCGCCTTGAAGTGCCTTTAACACCTCTACTCACGCGTCGTGCGTCCAAATGCTCCGTCGATGCATGCCCAGCACTGGCCCCAACGCCCAACAATAGATGCCGTGCGCTGCTGCCTATGCGGACGTTGCAAGGATGAAGCAAGTCTCGCTTGACACGATAGCCCGCCCTTGGGGGCAGCAGTGGAGATGAAGGCATGCCGAGGCTCATGCACGGGCGCCGCCCACGCCGGCCGCTGGCGCTTGCCGCGGATTGGGCTCGACCGCATGTGTGCAGCACCTGGAGCTTTCCCCAAGAGTAGCATCCAGTACTCGCCGCTCGCACGAAGGCACCGCTTCGTCCGAAGTCTAGCGCCTGCAGCCCCATCGCGGATGACGCCACCGATAAACGACACTAGCGTACAATGAAGCGCGACCGACGTTGCTACACGGGCATGGACGGCTCGCACGGACTAGACATGCATGCTGCCATGCGCCCACGCTGCACGTCGACATGGCCACTGAGCGCCTATGCCAACTACCGACAGTCGCCTTGAAGTGCCTTCAACAGCTCTACCCCCCTTATATATGCTTAAAAAAAAACCCAAGTGACAGGAGTAGACATGATTTTGCCAGAGAATCATACCAGACATATGCGGAACCGAACTGCACGTTTTGATGTGATACGGAGCCTGTGCACTCAAAAAAAGGTCGCGTAATTTGTAAATGATAATTTTCGTTGAAAAAATATTTTTTTTTACAAATATCATTTATTAAAATTGAAAAAATATGTAAAAATAAATCAAAAATAGAAAAAATATTTATAAAAATATGAAAAAATTAGGAAAATACTCTTAGATCATGAACTAACCTTAAACCAACAATCGAGTGCATATGTGTATGCATAAAGTAATGATATAAAATATTTAAATTTATGGAAATTAAATAAAATTTTTAGAAAAATATAAAAATAAGTAACAACCCCAAAATATGCATATTAGAATGAAGTAGCCTTAAACCAACAATTGAGTGCGTATTTGTACGAATGACGTAATGATATAAAATATTTAAATTTAAGGATATTAAATAAAAATTTGAAAAAAAGGCGACGGGACATTACGCAAACCGCCACGACATATGAGGTAGAGTTGACAAATATTTAAAATACAAAATTAGATGGGATATGTAGAGAAATGAGTGTGCAACGGTGAAGAGGATCGAGGAACGTCAGGAAAATATTAGGATGATCGAACGTAGGTTTACGCTCTTTTGATTTTGCCACGGTGCGTTGTGCCTTGGTGCCATGGTGCCATGGTGCCTTGGTGCCACGGTGCCACGGCGCCACGGTGCCTGGGTGCCATGGTGCCACGATGCCTTGGTGCCACGGCGCCTTGGTGGCATGGCGCCATGCTGCCTTGGTGTCATGGCGCCATGCTGCCACGGTGCCTCGGTGCCACGGTGCCATGGTGCCACGGTGCCTTGGTGCCACGGCGCCATTGTGCCATGGTGCTATGCTGCCACGGGGCCACGGGGCCTTGGTGCCATGGTGCCACGGTGCCTTGGTGCCACGGTGCCATGGTTCCATGGTGCCTTAGTGCCCTGGTGCCATGGTGCCACGGTGCCACGGTGCCATGGTGCCATGGTGTCACGGTGCCTTGGTGCGGCGATACGTTGGTGCCATGGTGTCGCGGTGCCATGGTGCCTGGGTGCCACGGTGCCTTGGTGCCCTGGTGCCATGGCGCCACAGTGCCAAGCTGCCCTGGTGCCTTGGTTCCATGGTGCAGGGATTCAAGGCGAGCGCGACCGTCATTTGCAAGGAGCGTCGTACGAGGCAGATAGGAGTCGATGAAGGTCCCATGCCCACTGCATCTACCGCATCCGAGTATCCCGACCGCCACTCACAGACCACGGCATCGCACGACGAAGCGAGGGAGGCGTGGGACGCAAGGACGGCCTATCGATTCGCCCTGCGCACGAAATGTTAGGGGCGAAAGGCGATCGATAAAACTTGATAATGCATGCAGCACAGGAAACCGACTTCGAGCAAGCCTACATTGCACTTGCCCCGCGACTGAGATAGCAGGCGAGTCAGGACATCGCTGCTCGAGCAGGGATCTAACCAAACCGCACGTGCCGAACACAACTCACGCGCCGTGCGTCCAAATGCTCCATCGATGCACGCCAAGCACCGGCCCCAACGCCCAGCAATAGATGTCGTGCACTGCTGCCAATGCGGATGTTGCAAGGATGAAGTAAGTCCCGCTTGACACGAT
>CM061555.1:229878632-229881132 GCA_030864225.1 Capsicum baccatum var. pendulum | reverse complement strand
ATGCTCCGTCGATGCATGCCCAGCACCGGCCCCAACGCCCAACAATAGATGTTGTGCGCTGCTGCCCATGCGGACGTTGCAAGGATGAAGCAAGTCCCGCTTGACACGATAGCCCGCCCTTGGGGGGAGCAGAGGAGATGAAGGCACGCCGAGGCTCATGCACGAGCGCCGCCCATGCCGGCCGCCGGCGCTCGCCGCGGATTGGGCTCGGCCGCATGCGTGCAGCTCCTGGAGCTTGCCCCGAGAGCAGCATCCAGTACTCGCCGCTCGCTCGAAGGCACCACCTCGTCCGAAGTCTAGCGCCAGCAGCCCCGTCGTGGACGACGCCACCGATAACCGACACTAGCGTACAATGAAGCGCGGCCGACGTTGCTATATGGCCACGGACGGCTCGCACGGACTAGCCATGCGCGCTGCCATGCGCCCACGCTGCACGTCGACATGGCCACTGAGCGCCTATGCCAACTACCGACAGTCGCCTTGAAGTGCCTTCAACACCTCTACCCCCCTTATATATGCTTAAAAAAAAACCCAAGTGACAGGAGTAGACATGATTTTGCCAGAGAATCATACCAGACATATGCGGAACCGTACTGCACGTTTTGATGTGAGACAGAGCCTGTGCACTCAAAAAAAGGTCGTGTAATTTGTAAATGATAATTTTCGTTGAAAAAATATTTTTTTTTACAAATATCATTTATTAAAATTGAAAAAATATATAAAAATAAATCAAAAATAGAAAAAATATTTATAAAAATATGAAAAAATTAGGAAAATATTCTTAGCGCATGAACTAACCTTAAACCAACAATCGAGTGCATATTTGTACGCATAACATAACGATATAAAATATTTAAATTTAAGGAAATTAAATAAAATTTTTAGAAAAATATAAAAATAAGTAACAACCCCAAAATATGCATATTAGAATGAAGTAGCCTTAAACCAACAATTGAGTGTGTATTTGTACGAATGACGTAACGATATAAAATATTTAAATTTAAGGATATTAAATAAAAATTTGAAAAAAAGGCGACGGGACTTTACGAAAACCGCCACGACATATGAGGTAGAATTGACATATATTTAAAATACAAAATTAGAGCGGATATGTACAGAAATGAGTGTGCAACGGTGACGAGGATGGAGGAACGTCAGGAAAATATTAGGATGATGTCGTTGTTTTTTGCGAAAGGCCACTCGATATCGTATGCTTAACTGTTTGGAATGGAGCGCACGCGTCGCTTGAAAAACAAGAGGCTAACTCGGGTGAGGTGAGCTCGCAACACTTGGTGGGATTTTTCACGGACGGATGCACAAACCTCCTTTGGAGACGGGCGACAAGATGGCTGGATTGGATGGGGAGGGACGAACCGGAGCGACAAAGGCCTGAATCTCAGTGGATCATGGCAGCAAGGCCGCTCTGCCACTTACAATACCCCGTCGCATATTTAAGTCATCTGCAAAGGATTCTGCCTGCCGCTCGATGGAAATTGTACTTCAATTGTACTTTGAGGCGGCCACCGCGACCCTTCTGCCGCGGCGGCTTAGCCAACGACATGTGCCCTTGGGGGCCGAGGCCCCTAATGCGGGTCGAGAAGTGGACGGCGGGCACATGCGTCGCTTGTACTCCGGATTCTGACTTAGAGGCGTTCAGTCATAATCCAGCACACGGTAGCTTCGCGCCACTGGCTTTTTAACCAACCGCGATGACTAATTGTGTGAATCAACTGTTCCTCTCGTACTAGGTTGAATTACTATTGCGACACTGTCATCAGTAGGGTAAAACTAACCTGTCTCACGATGGTCTAAACCCAGCTCACGTTCCTTATTAGTGGGTGAACAATCCAACACTTTGTGAATTCTGCTTTACAATGATAGGAAGAGCCGACATCGAAGGATCAAAAAGCAACGTCGCTATGAACGCTTGGCTGCCGCAAGCCAGTTATCCCTGTGGTAACTTTTTTGACACCTCTACCTTCGAATTTCGAAGGTCTAAAGGATCGTTAGGCCACGCTTTCATGGTTCGTATTCAAACTGGAAGTCAGAATCAAACGAGATTTTACCCTTCTGTTCCACACGAGAATTCTGTTCTCGTTGAGCTCATCTTAGGACACCTGTGTTATCTTTTAACAGATGTGCCGCCCCAGCCAAAATCCCCACCTGACAATGTCTTCCGCCCGGATCGGCCCGCAGAGCGAGCCTTGGATCCAAAAAGAGGGGCAGTGCCCTGCTTCCGATTCACGGAATAAGTAAAATAACGTTAAAAGTAGTGGTATTTCACTTTCGCCTTTCGGCTCCCACTTATACTACACCTCTCTAGTCATTTCACAAAGTTGGAATAGAGTCAAGCTCAACAGGGTCTTCTTTCCCCGCTGATTCTGCCAAACCCGTTCCCTTGGTTGTGGTTTCGCTGGATAGTAGACAGGGAGAGTGGGAATCTCGTTAATCCATTCATACGCGTCACTAATTAGATGACGAGGCATTTGGATACCTTAAG
>CM061555.1:229871919-229878132 GCA_030864225.1 Capsicum baccatum var. pendulum | reverse complement strand
TTAACCAGACAAATCGCTTCACCAACTAACAACGGCTTGCACCACCGCCTATAGAATCAAGAAAGAGCTCTCAGTCTGTCAATCCTTACTATGTCTGGACCTGGTAAGTTTCCCCGTGTTGAGTCAAATTAAGTCGCAGGCTCCACTCATGCTGGTGCCCTTCCGTCAATTCCTTTAAGTTTCAGCCTTGCGACCATACTCCCCCCGGAGCCCAAAAACTTTGATTTCTCATAAGGTGTCGGCGCAGTCCTAAAAGCAACATCTTGACAAAGACACCACCATGGCAGGCCATTCGCAGTTTCACAGTCTGAATTTGTTCATACTTACACATGCATGGCTTAATCTTTGAGACAAGCATATGACTACTGGCAAGATCAACCAGGTAGCATTCCTAATCGACGCCGGCGTTGCATGAGCCCGGCCTGCCCGCGAGGGCGCAGACGGATTCAAGGCGAACGCGACCGTCGTTTGCAAGGAGCGTCGTACGGGGCAGATAGGAGACGATGAAGGCCCCATGCCCACTGCGTCTACCACATCCGAGAATCCAGGCCGCTGCTCGCAGACCACGACATCGCACGACGAAGCGAGGGAGGCGTAGGACGCGAGGGAAGACTTTCGATTCGCACCGCGCACGAAATATGAGGGGCGAAAGGCGATCGATAAAACTTGATAATGCATGCAGCACAGGAAACCGACTTGAAGCAAGCCTACATTGTGCTTGCCCCGCTACTGAGATGGCAGGCGGGTCAGGACGTCGCTGCTCGAGCAGGGATGCAACCTAACAGCACGTGCCTAACACAACTCACGCGTCGTGCGTCCAAATGCTCCGTCGATGCACGCCCAGCACCAGCCCCAACACCCAGCAATAGATGTCGTGCGCTGCTGCCCATGCGGACGTTGCAAGGATGAAGCAATCCCCGCTTGACAATATAGCCCGCCCTTGGGGGGAGCAGAGGAGATGAAGGCACTCCGAGGCTCATGCATGGGCGCCGCCCATGCCGGCCGCCGATGCTCGCCGCAGATTGGGCTCGGCCGCATGCGTGAAGAGCCTGGAGCTTGCCCCGAGAGCAGCATCCAGTACTCGTCGCTCGTACGAAGGCACCGCCTCGTCCGAAATCTAGCGCCAGCATCCCCGTCGCGGACGATGCCACCGATAACCGACACTAGCGTACAATGAAGCGCGGCTGACGTTGCTACACGGGCACGGACGGCTCGCACGGACTAGCCATGCATACTGCCATGCGCCCACGCTGCATGTCGACATGGCCACTGAGCGCCTATGCCAACTACCGACAGTCGCCTTGAAGTGCCTTCAACACCTCTACCCCCCTTATATATGCTTAAAAAAAACCCAAGTGACAGGAGTAGACATGATTTTGCCAGAGAATCATACCAGACATATGCGGAACCGAACTGCACGTTTTGATGTGAGACGGAGCCTGTGCACTCAAAAAAAGGTCGCGTAATTTGTAAATGATAATTTTCGTTGAAAAAATATTTTTTTTTACAAATATCATTTATTAAAATTGAAAAAATATGTAAAAATAAATCAAAAATAGAAATATATTTATAAAAATATGAAAAAATTAGGAAAATATTCTTAGCGCATTAACTAACCTTAAACCAACAATCGAGTGCATATTTGTATGCATAACGTAACGATATAAAATATTTAAATTTAAGGAAATTAAATAAAAATTTTAGAAAAATATAAAAGTAAGTAACAACCCCAAAATATGCATATTAGAATGAAGTAGCCTTAAACCAACAATTGAGTGCGTATTTGTACGAATGACGTAACCATATAAAATATTTAAATTTAAGGACATTAAATAAAAATTTGAAAAAAAGACGACGGGACATTACGAAAACCGCCACGACATATGAAGTAGAATTGACATATATTTAAAATACAAAATTAGAGCGGATATGTAGAGAAATGTGTGTGCAACGGTGAAGAGGATTGAGGAACGTCAGGAAAATATTAGGATGATTGAACGTAGGTTTACGCTCTTTTGATTTTGCCACGGTGCGTTGTGCCTTGGTGCCATGGTGCCTTGGTGCCATGGTGCCACGGCGCCACGGTGCCTGGGTGCCATGGTGCCACGATGCCTTGGTGCAACGACGCCTTGGTAGCATGGCGCCATGCTGCCTTGGTGTCATGGCGCCATGCTGCCACGGTGCCTCGGTTCCACGGTGCCATGGTGCCACGGTGCCTTGGTGCCACGGTGCCTTGGTGCCACGACGCCATTGTGCCATGGTGCTATGCTGCCACGGGGCCACGGTGCCTTGGTGCCATAGTGCCACGGTGCCTTGGCGCCACGGTGCCATGGTTCCATGGTGCCTTAGTGCCCTGGTGCCGCGGTGCCACGGTGCCACAGTACTACGGGGCCATGGTGCCATGGTGTCACGGTGCCTTGGTGCCGCGATACGTTGGTGCCATGGTGCCGCGGTGCCATGGTGCCTGGGTGCGATGGTGCCTGTGTGCCATGGTGCCATGCCACCTTGCTGCCACGGTGCCTTGGTGCCCTGGTGCCATGACGCCACGGTGCCAAGCTGCCCTGGTGCCTTGGTGCCATGGTGCAGGGATTCAAGGCGAGCGCGACCGTCATTTGCAAGGAGCGTCGTACGGGGTAGATAAGAGTCGATGAAGGCGCCATACCCACTGCGTCTACCGCACTCGAGTATCCCGACCGCCGCTCACAGACCACGACATCGCACGACGAAGCAAGGGAGTCGTGGGACGCAAGGGCGGCCTATGTAGAGAATCTCGAGCAGTCCACCGACAGCCTATGTAGCTGCGATGGCAAAGAGAGTTGAGTTGCAACCACTACTTGCCGCGATGTCCGTCGACGTGGACTCGCATTTAGGCCAGCAGCGAGCGCGAGGCGCACGGGAGGCCAGTATCCGCCCCACGAAGACAGCGCGCCTCATGATTGAGGCGCGATGCGAGGGGGGCGATGCGATGCGTGACGCCCAGGCAGACGTGCCCTCGGCCTAATGGCTTCGGGCGCAACTTGCGTTCAAAGACTCGATGGTTCATGGGATTCTGCAATTCACACCGAGTATCGCATTTCGCTACGTTCTTCATCGATGCGAGAGCCGAGATATCCATTGTCGAGAGTCTTTTTCGTTTACAGAAGAAGCACAGGTCCCCCCAACGCACGCTGCGGACGGGGCGCGAGGGGCAGGCTATCAATTCAAGTATTCCTTGGCGCTTTCCGCATTGGGGTTCGTTGGTCGCCCGCCGCGCACGCTGGGTGCGCGCTCCGGGGATGGGGGAGGCACTCGTGCGAGGTGTTAGAGCACCCCGCCCGTGCGGACTCCCCAGTTGTTAAACACGTTTGCGGGGTCGTTTTGCTGTGCAGCTTTCGACAATGATCCTTCCGCAGGTTCACCTACGGAAACCTTGTTACGACTTGTCCTTCCTCTAAATGATAAGGTTCAATGGACTTCTCTAGACGTCGTGGGCAGCGAACCGCCCACGTCGCCGCGATCCGAACATTTCACCGGATTATTCAATCGGTAGGAGCGACGGGCGGTGTGTACAAAGGGCAGGGACGTAGTAAACGCGAGCTGATGACTCGCGCTTACTAGGAATTCCTCGTTGAAGACCAACAATTGCAATGATCTATCCCCATCATGATGAAATTTCAAAGATTACCCGGGCCTGTCGGCCTAGGCTATAAACTCGTCGAATACATCAGTGTAGCGCGCGTGCAGCCCAGAACATCTAAGGGCATCACAGACCTGTTATTGCCTCAAACTTCCGTGGCCTAAAAGGCTGTAGTTCCTCTAAGAAGCTGGCCGCGAAGGGATACCTCCGCATAGCTAGTTAGTAGGCTTAGGTCTCGTTTGTTAACGGAATTAACCAGACAAATCGCTTCAACAACTAAGTACGGCCATGCACCACCGCCCATAGAATCAAGAAAGAGCTCTCAGTCTGTCAATCCTTACTATGTCTGGACCTGGTAAGTTTCCCCGTGTTGAGTCAAATTAAGCCGCAGGCTCCACTCATGCTGGTGCCCTTCCGTCAATTCCATTAAGTTTCAGCCTTGCGACCATACTCCCCCCGGAGCCCAAAAACTTTGATTTCTCATAAGGTGCCGGCGGAGTCCTAAAAGCAACATCTTGACAAAGACGCCACCATGGCAGGCCATTCGCAGTTTCACAGTCTGAATTTGTTTATACTTACACATGCATGGCTTAATATTTGAGACAAGCATATGACTACTGGCAGGATCAACCAGGTAGCATTCCTCATCGACGCCGGCGTCGCATGAGCCAGGCCTGCCCGCGAGGGTGCAGACGGATTCAAGGCGAGCGCGACCGTCGTTTGTAAGGAGTGTCGTACGGGGCAGATAGGAGATGATGAAGGCCCCATGCCCACTGAGTCTACCACATCCGAGAATCCAGGCCGCCGTTCGTGGACCACGACATCGCACGATGAAGCAAGGGAGGTGTAGGACGCGAGGGCGGCCTTTCGATTTGCACCGCGCATGAAATACGAGGGGCGAAAGGCGATCGGTAAAACTTGATAACGCATGCAGCACAAGAAACTGACTTGGAGCAAGCCTATATTGCGCTTGCCCCGCGACTGAGATGGCAGACGGGTTAGGACGTCGCTGCTCGAGCAGGGATGCAACCTAACAGCACGTGCCGAACACAACTCACGCGCCGTGCGTCCAAATGCTCTGTCGATTCACGCCCAGCATCGGCCCCAACGCCCAGCAATAGATGCCGTGCGCTGCTGCCCATGCGGACGTTGGAAGGCAGAAGCAAGTCCCGCTTGACACGATAGCCCGCCCTTGGGGGGGAGCAGAGGAGATGAAGGCATGCTGAGGCTCATGCACGGGCGCCGCCCACGCTGGCCGCCGGCACTCGCCGTGGATTGGGCTCGGCTGCATGCGATCAGCGCCTGAAGCTTTCCCCGAGAGCAGCATCCAGTACTCGCCGCTCGTACGAAGGCACCGCCTCGTCCGAAATCTAGCGCCAGCAGCCCCGTAGTGGACGACGTCACCGATAACCGATACTAGCGTACAATGAAGCGCGGCCGGCGTTGCTACACGGGCACGAAAGGCTCGTACAGACTAGCCATGCATGCTGCCATGCGCCCACGCTGCACGTCGACATGGCCACTGAGCGCCTATGCCAACTACCCACATTCGCCTTGAAGTGCCTTTAACACCTCTACTCACGCGTCGTGCGTCCAAATGCTCCGTCGATGCATGCCCAGCACCGGCCCCAACGCCCAACAATAGATGCCGTGCGCTGCTGCCCATGCGGACGTTGCAAGGATGAAGCAAGTCCCGCTTGACACGATAGCCCGCCCTTGGGGGAGCAGAGGAGATGAAGGCACGCCGAGGTTCATGCACGGGCGCCGCCCACGCCGGCCGCCGGCGCTCGCTACGGATTGGGCTCGGCCGCATGCGTGCAGCGCCTGGAGCTTGCCCCGAGAGCAGCATCCAGTACTCGCCGCTCACACGAAGGCACCGCCTCGTCCGAAGTCTAGCGCCAGCAGCCCCATCGTGAACGACGCCACCGATAAACGACACTAGCGTACAATGAAGCGCGGCCGACGTTGCTACATGGGCACGGACGGCTCGCATGGACTAGCCATGCATGCTGCCATGCGCCCACGCTGCACGTCGACATAGCCACTGAGCGCCTATGCCAACTACCGACAGTCGCCTTGAAGTGCCTTCAACACCTCTACCCCCCTTATATATGCTTAAAAAAAAAACAAGTGACAGGAGTAGACATGATTTTGCCAGAGAATCATACCAGACATATGCGAAACCGAACTGCACGTTTTGATGTGAGACGGAGCCTGTGCACTCACAAAAAGGTCGCGTAATTTGTAAATGATAATTTTCGTTGAAAAAATATTTTTTTTTACAAATATCATTTATTAAAATTGAAAAAATATGTAAAAATAAATCAAAAATATAAAAAATATTTATAAAAATATGAAAAAATTAGGAAAATATTCTTAGCGCATGAACTAACCTAAAACCAACTATCTAGTGCATATTTGTACGCATAACGTAACGATATAAAATATTTAAATTTAAGGAAATTAAATAAAATTTTTAGAAAAATATAAAAATAAGTAACAACCCCAAAATATGCATATTAGAATGAAGTAGCCTTAAACCAACAATTGAGTGCGTATTTGTACGAATGATGTAACGATATAAAATATTTAAATTT
>CM061555.1:229849419-229851919 GCA_030864225.1 Capsicum baccatum var. pendulum | reverse complement strand
GACTGTGTCGCAATAGTAATTCAACCCAGTACGAGAGGAACCGTTGATTCACACAATTGGTCATCGCTCTTGGTTGAAAAGCCAGTGGCGCGAAGCTACCGTGTGCTGGATTATGACTGAACGCCTCTAAGTCAGAATCCGGGCTAGAAGCGATGTATGCGCCCGCCGTCCGCTTGCCGACCCTCAGTAGGGGCCTCGGCCCCCAAGGGCACGTGTCGTTGGCTAAGCCGCCGCGGCGGAAGGGTTACGGCGGTCGCCTTGAAGTATAATTTCCATCGAGCGGCGGGCAGAATCCTTTGCAGACAACTTAAATACCCGACGGGGTATTGTAAGTGGTAGAGTGGCCTTGCTGCCACGATCCACTGAGATTCAGCCCTTTGTCGCTCTGGTTCGTCCCTCCCCATCCAATCCAACCACCCTGCCGCCCGTCTCCAAAGGAGGTTCGTGCATTCGTCCTTGAAAAATCCCACCAAGTGCTGCGAGCTCACCTCACCCGAGTTAGCCAAGCGTCGCATGCGTTCCATTCCAAACAGTTAAGCATACGATATCAAGTGGCCTTTCGCGAAAAACAACGGCATCGCAACTGGAGGATTTCTGCGATTCGGAGTGCGGCATAAGTGCTCAGCGAAGCGCCGAGAACAACGTCGGTGCGTGGAGGCATGCCGCAATTAGAGGTTTTTGTGACCGTCGAGTGCAATGCTGGAGACGCCTCCAATGACGAACGCCGACGGACGTATAGTAGCCTGCCATGGTGGTGTCTTTGTCAAGTTGGATATCCGTGCACCGTGGCACCAAGGCAGCTTGGCACCGTGGCGCCATGGCACCTAAGGGACCATGGCTCCGTGGCGCCATGGCACCGTGGCGCCATGGAACCAAGGCACCAAGGCACCATGGCGCCATGGCACCTAGGCACCTTGGCACCTTGGCGCCATGGCACCTTGCATACTCATTTTTCTACATATCCGCTCTAATTTTTTTATTTTAAATATATTTCGATGTTACCTCATATGTCGTGGCGGTTTTCGTAATGTCCCGTCGCCTTCTTTTCAAATTTTTATTTAATATCCTTAAATTTAAATATTTTATATCATTACGACATTTGTACAAATGCGCACTCAATTGTTGGTTTAAGGCTACTTCATTCTAATATGCATATTTTAGGGTTGTCACTTATCCGTTGCATTCTGGGCGATTTTCCTAATGACCCCACGTTATTTTTATATTTTTCAAATTTTTTTATTTAATATCCTTAAATTTAAATATTTTATATCGTTACGTTATACGTACAAATATGCACTCGATTGTTGGTTTAAGGTTAGTTCATGCGCTGAGAATATTTTTCTAATTTTTTCATATTTTTATAGATATTTTTTCTATTTTTGATTTATTTTTACATATTTTTTGAATTTTAATAAATGATATTTGTAAAAAAATATTTTCGCAAAAAAATTATCATTTACAAATTACGCGACCTTTTTGTGAGTGCACAGGCTCCGTATATCATCAAAATGTGCAGTTCGGGTCCGCATATGTCTGGTATGATTCTCTGGCAAAATCATGTCTACTCCTGTCACTTGGGTTTTTTTTAAGCATATATAAGGGGGGTAGAGGTGTTGAAGGCAATTCAAGGCGACTGTCGGTAGTTGGCATAGGCGCTCAGTGGCTATGTCGGCGAGAAGCGTGGGCGCATGGCAGCATACATGGCTAGTCCGTGCGAGCCGTCCGTGCCAGTGTAGCAACGTCGGCGGCGCTTCATTATACGCTCGTGTCGGTTATCGGTGGCGTCGCCCACGACGGAGCTGCTGGCGCTAGACTTCGGACGAGGCGGTGCCTTCGTGCAAGCGGCGAGTACTGGATGCTGCTCTCGGGGCAAGCTCCAGGCGCTGCACATGTGCGGCCGAGCCCAATCCGCGCTGAGCGCCAGCACCGGCGTGAGCGGCGCCCGTGCATGAGCCTCGGCGTGCCTTCATCACCTCTGCTCCCCCCACGGGTGGGCTATCGTGTCAAGCGGGACTTGCTTCAGCCTTGCAACGTCCGCATGGGCAGCAGCGCACGACATCTATTGCCGGGCGTTGGGGCCGGTGCCGGGCGTGCATCGACGGAGCATTTGGACGCACGGCGCGTGAGTTGTGTTCGGCACGTGCGGTTAGGTTGGATCCCTGCTTGAGCAGCGACGTCCTGACCCGCCTGCCATCTCAGTCGCGGGGAAAGCGCAATGTAGGCTTGCTCGAAGTTGGTTTTCCTGTGCTGCATACCTAATGCCCAGACATTATCAAGTTTTATTGATCACCCTTCGCCCCTCGCATTTCGTGCGCGGGGCGAATCGAAAGGCCGCCCTGGCCTCCCACGACTCCCTCGCTTCGTCGTGCGATGTCGTGTTCCGCGAGCGGCGGTCCGGATTGTCGGATGCGGCAGACGCAGCGGGCATGGGGCCTTCATCGGCTCCTATCTGACCCGTACGACGCTCCTTGCAAACGACGATCGCGCTCACCTTGAATCC
>CM061555.1:229831585-229834085 GCA_030864225.1 Capsicum baccatum var. pendulum | reverse complement strand
ATTACGCGATCGTTTTGTGAGTGCACAGGCTCCGTATCTCATCAAAACGTCCAATTCAGGTCCGCACATGTCTGGTATGATTCTCTAGCAAAATCATGTCCACTCCTGTCACTTGTATTTTTCTTTTAAGCATATATAAGGGGGGTACAGGTGTTTAAGGCACTTCAAGGCGATTGTCGGTAGTTGGCATAGGCGCTCAGTGGCCATGTCGGCGAGCAGCGTGGGCCCATGGCAGCATGCATGGCTAGTCCGTGCGTGCCGTCCGTGCCCGTGTAGCAACGTCGACGGCGCTTCATTGTACGCTCGTGTCAGTTATCGGTGGCGTCATCCACGTCGGGGCTGCTGGTGCTAGACTTCGGATGAGGCAGTGCCTTCGTGCGAGCGGAAAGTACTGGATGCTGCTCTCGGGGCAAGCTCCAGGCACTGCACGCATGCGGCCAAGTCCAATCTGCGGCGAGCGCCGGCGGCCGGCGTGGGCGGCGCCCGTGCATGAGCCTCGGCGTGCCTTCATCTCCTCTGCTCCCCCCACGGGCAGGCTATCGTGTCAAGCGGGACTTGCTTCAGCCTTGCAACGTCCGCATGGGCAGCAGCGCACGACAACTATTGCCGGGCATTGGGGCCAGTGCCGGGCGTGCATCGACGGAGCATTTGGACGCACGGCGCGTGAGTTGTGTTCGGCACGTGCGGTTAGGTTGGATCCCTGCTCGAGCAGCGACGTCCTGACCTGCCTGCCATCTCAGTCGCGGGGCAAGCGCAACGTAGGCTTGCTCGAAGGCGGTTTCATGTGTTGCATACCTAATGCCCAGGCATAATCAAGTTTTATCGATCGCCCTTCGCCCCTCGCATTTCGTGCGCAGGGCGAATCGAAAGGCCGCCCTCGCGTCCCACGACTCCCTCGCTTCGTCGTGCGATGTCGTGGTCCGCGAGCGGCGGTCCGGATTCTCGGATGCGGCAGACGCAGCGGGCATGGGGCCTTCATCGGCTCCTATCTGCCCCGTACGACGCTCCTTGCAAACGACTGTCGCGCTCACCTTGAATCCGTCCGCGCCCCCGCGGGCAGGCCGGGCTCATGCGATGCCGACGTCGATGAGGAATGCTACCTGTTTGATCCCGCCAGTAGTCATATGCTTGTCTCAAAGATTAAGCCATGCATGTGTAAGTATTAACAAATTCAGACTGTGAAACGGCGAATGGCTCATTAAATTAGTTGTAGTTTGTTTGATGGTATCTACTACTCGGATAACCGTAGTAATTCTAGAGCTAATACGTGCAACAAACCCCGACTTCCGGAAGAGATGCATTTATTAGATAAAAGATCGACGCGGGTTCTGCCTGTTGCTACGATGATTCATGATAACTCAACGGATCGCACGGCCATCGTGCCGGTGACGCATCATTCAAATTTCTGCCCTATCAACTTTCGATTGTAGGATAGTGGCCTACCATGGTGGTGACGGGTGACGGAGAATTAGGGTTCGATTCCCTAGAGGGAGCCTAAGAAACGGCTACCACATCCAAGGAAGGCAGCAGGCACGCAAATTACCCAATCCTGACACGGGGAGGTAGTGACAATAAATAACAATACCGGGCTCAATCAGTCTAGTAATTGGAATGAGTACAATCTAAATCCCTTAACGAGGATCCATAGGAGGGCACCAAGGCAGCTTGGCACCGTGGCGCCCTGGCACCAAGGCACCGTGGCGCCATGGCACCAAAGCACCATGGCGCCGTGGCGCCCTGGAACCAAGGCACCAAGGTGCCAAGGCACCGTGGCACCATGGAACCGTGGCGCCATGGCACCATGGCACCAAGGCACCGTGGCGCCATGGCACCAAGGCACCAAGGCGCCAAGGCACCATGGCTCCATGGCACCAAGGCACCATGGCGCCATGGCACCTAGGCACCTTGGCGCCATGGTACCTTGCATACTCATTTTACTACATATCTGCTCTAATTTTTTTATTTTAAATATATTTCGATGTTACCTCATATGTCGTGGCGGTTTTCATAATGTCCCGTCGCCTTCTTTTCAAATTTTTATTTAATATCCTTAAATTTAAATATTTTATATCATTACGTCATTCGTACAAATGCGCACTCAATTGTTGGTTTAAGGCTACTTCATTCTAATATGCATATTTTGGGGTTGTCACTTATTCGTTGCATTCTGGGCGATTTTCCTAATGACCCCACGTTATTTTTATATTTTTTAAAATTTTTTATTTAATATCCTTAAATTTAAATATTTTATATCGTTACGTTATACATACAAATATGCACTCGATTGTTGGTTTAAGGTTAGTTCATGCGCTGAGAATATTTTCCTAATTTTTTCATATTTTTATAGATATTTTTCTATTTTTGATTTATTTTTACATATTTTTTGAATTTTAATAAATGATATTTGTAAAAAAATATTTTCTCAACGAAAATTATCATTTACAAATTACCCGATCGTTTTGTGAGTGCACAGGCTCCGTATCTCATCAAAACGTCCAGT
>CM061555.1:229814085-229819085 GCA_030864225.1 Capsicum baccatum var. pendulum | reverse complement strand
AATTGTTCATCGCGCTTGGTTGCAAAGCCAGTGGCGCGAAGTTACCGTGTGCTGGATTATGACTGAACGCCTCTAAGTCAGAATCCGAGCTAGAAGCGATGCATGCGCCCGCCGTCCGCTTGCCGAAACGCAGTAGGGGCCTCGGTCCCCAAGGGCACGTGTCGTTGGGTAAGCCTCCGCGGCAGAAGGGTCGCGGCGGCCGCCTTGAAGTACAATTTCCATCGAGCGGCGGGCAGAATCCTTTGCAGACAACTTAAATACGCTATGGGGTATTGTAAGTGGCAGAGTGGCCTTGCTTCCACGATCTACTGAGATTCAGCCCTTTGTCGCTCCGGTTCGTCCCCCCCCATCTAATCAACCACCCTGCTGCCCGTCTCCAAAGGAGGTTCGTGCATTTATCCTTGAAAAATCCCACCAAGTGTTGCGAGCTCACCTCACCCGAGTTAGCCAAGCGTCGCGTGCGTTCCATTCCAAACAGTTAAGCATACGATATCAAGAGGTCTTTCGCGAAAAATAACGGCATCGCAACTGGAGGATTTCCGCGATTCGGAGTGCTGCATAAGTGCTCAGCGAAGCGCCGAGAACAATGTCGATGCATGGAGGCATGCCGCAATTATTGGTTTTTGTGACCGTCGAGTGCAATGCTGGAGACGTCTCCAATGACGAACGCCGACGGACGTATACTGGCCTGCCATGGTGGTGTCTTTGTCAAGTTGGATATTCGTGCACCGTGGCACCAAGGCAGGTTGGCACCATGGCGCCATGGCACCAAGGCATCGTGGCGCCATGGCACCAAGGCACCATGGCTCCGTGGCGCCATGGCACCAAGGCACCAAGGCGCCAAGGCACAGTGGTGCCATGGCACCGTGGCACCATTGCACTGTGGCGCCATGGCACCATGGTACCAAGGCACCAAGGCACCGTGGCTCCATGGCACCGTGGCGCCCTGGCACCGTGGCGCCCTGGCACCGTGGCACCATGGAACCAAGGCACCAAGGCACCATGGCGACATGGCACCTAGGCAACTTGGCGCCATGGCACCTTGCATACTCATTTTTCTACATATCCGCTCTAATTTTTTTATTTTAAATATATTTCAATGTTACCTCATATGTCGTGGCGGTTTTCGAATGTCCCGTCGCCTTCTTTTCGAATTTTTATTTAATATCCTTAAATTTAAATATTTTATATCGTTACGTCATTCGTACAAATGCGCACTCAATTGTTAGTTTAAGGCTACTTCATTCTAATATGCATATTTTGTGGTTGTCACTTATTCGTTGCATTCTGGGCGATTTTCCTAATGACCCCACGTTATTTTTATATTTTTTTAAAATTTTTATTTAATATCCTTAAATTTAAATATTTTATATCATTACGTTATACGTACAAATATGCACTCGATTGTTGGTTTAAGGTTAGTTCATGCGCTGAGAATATTTTCCTATTTTTTTCATATTTTTATAGATATTTTTTCTATTTTCGATTTATTTTTACATATTTTTTGAATTTTAATAAATGATATTCATAAAAAAATATTTTCTCCACGAAAATTATCATTTACAAATTATGCGACCATTTTGTGAGTGCAAAGGCTCCGTATCTCATCAAAACGTACAGTTCGGGTCCGCATATGTCTGGTATGATTCTCTGGCAAAATCATGTCTACTCCTGTCACTTGGATTTTTTTTAAGCATATATAAGGGGGGGTAGAGGTGTTGAAGGCACTTCAAGGCGATTGTTGGTAGTTGGCATAGGCGATCAGTGGCCATGTCGGGAGGGAAGCGGATGGGGGCCGGCGATGCGCCCCGGTCGTATGTGGAACGGCGACAAGCCGGTACGCCGATCGACCCGGGGCGTGGACCAGCGTGGATTGGGGGGTCGGCCAAAGCCCGGGCTCTCGATACGCTCCTGGAATGCCGTCTCCTCGATTGTGGTAGGCAGCGCGTGCCTCCGGCATGCTTCGGCATCTGCGTGCTCCGTACGCTGGCCTGTGGGCTCCCCATTCGACCCGTCTTGAAACACGGACCAAGGAGTCTAACATGTGTGCAAGTCAACAGGCAAGTAAACCCGTAAGGCGCAAGGAAGCTGATTGGTGGGATCCCCCCGAGGGGTGCACCGCCGACGGACCTTGATCTTCTGAGAAGGGTTCTAGTGTGAGCATACCTGTCGGGACCCGAAAGATGGTGAACTATGACTGAGCGGGGCGAAGCCAGAGGAAACTCTGGTGGAGGCCCACAACGATACTGACGTGCAAATCGTTCGTATGACTTGGGTATAGGGGCGAAAGACTAATCGAACCGTCTAGTAGCTGGTTCCCTCCGAAGTTTCCCTCAGGATAGCTGGAGCTCGCGTGCCAGTTCTATCGGGCAAAGCCAATGATTAGAGGCCTCGGGGATGCAACGCCCTGGAACTATTCTCAAACTTTAAATAGGTAGGACGGCGCGAGTGCTTTATTGAGCTGTGCCACGGAATCAAGAGCACCGAGTGGGCCATTTTTGATAAGCAGAACTGGCGATGCGGGATTAACTGGAAGCCGTGTTACGGTGCCTAAATGCGCGCTAACCTAGATCCCACAAAGGGTGTTGGTCGATTAAGACAGCAGGACGGTGGTCATGGAAGTCGAAATCTGCTAAGTAGTGTGTAACAACTCACCTGCCGAATAAGTTAGCCTCGAAAATGGATGGCGCTTAAGCGCGCGACCTACACCCGGCCGTCGGGGCAAGTGACAGGCCCCGATGAGTAGGAGGGCGTGGCGGTCGCTGCAAAACCTTGGGCGCGAGCCCGGGCGGAGCGGCCGTTGGTGCAGATCTTGGTGGTAGTAGCAAATATTCAAATGAGAACTTTGAAGGCCGAAGAGGGGAAAGGTTCCATGTGAACGGAACTTGCACATGGGTTAGTCGATCCTAAAGGTCGGGGAAAGCCCGACAGATAGCGCATTTCGCTTGAGCTCCAAAAGGGAATCGGGTTAAAATTCCTAAACCGGGATGTGGCGGTCGACGGCAACGTTAAGAAGTCCAGAGACGTCGGCGGGAGCCTCAGGAAGAGTTATCTTTTTTGTTTAATAGCCTGCCCATCCTGGAATCGGCTCAGCCGGAGGTAGGGTCCAGCGGCTGGAAGAGCACCGCACATCGCGTGGTGTTCGGTGCGCTCCCAGCGGCCCTTGAAAATCCGGAGGACCGAATGCCGTCCACACCCGGTCGTACTCATAACCGCATTAGGTCTCCAAGGTGAACAACCTCTGGTCGATGGAACAATATAGGCAAGGGAAGTTGGCAAAATGGATTCGTAAGTTTGGGAAAAGGATTGGCTCTGAGGGCTGGTCACGGGGGTCCCAGTCCCGAACCCATCGGCTGTCGGTGGGACTGTGTCGCAATAGTAATTCAACCTAGTATGAGAGAAACCGTTGATTCACACAATTGGTCATCGCGCTTGGTTGAATAGCCAGTGGCGCAAAGCTACCGTGTGCTGGATTATGACTGAACGCCTCTAAGTCAGAATCCGGGCTAGAAGCGATGCATGCGCCCGCCGTCCGCTTGCCGACCCGCAGTTAGGGCCTCGGCCCCCAAGGGCACGTGTCGTTGGCTAAGCCGCCACAGCGGAAGGGTCGCAGCGGCCGCCTTGAAGTACAATTTCCATCGAGCGGCGGGCAGAATCCTTTGCAGACAACTTAAATACGCGACGGGGTATTGTAAGTGGCAGAGTGGCCTTGCTACCACGATCCACTGAGATTCAGCCTTTTGTCGCTCCGGTTCATCCCTCCCCATCTAATCAACCACCCTGCCGCCCATCTCCAAAGGAGGTTCGTGCATTCGTCCTTGAAAAATCCCACCAAGTGCTGCGAGCTCACCTCACCCGAGTTAGCCAAGCGTCGCGTGCGTTCCATTCCAAACAGTTAAGCATACGATATCAAGTGTCCTTTCGCGAAAAACAACGGCATCGCAACTGGAGGATTTCCGCGATTCAAAGTGCGGCATAATTGCTCAGCGAAGCGCCGAGAACAACGTCGGTGCGTGGAGGAATGCCGCAATTAGAGGTTTTTGTGACCGTCGAGTGCAATGCTGGAGACGCCTCCAATGACGAACGCTGACGGACGTATAGTGGCCTGCCATGGTGGTGCCTTTGTCAAGTTGGATATCCGTGCACCGTGGCACCAAGGCAGCTTGGCACTGTGGCGCCATGGCACCAAGGCACCGTGGCGCCATGGCACCAAGGCACCATGGCTCCGTGGCGCCATGGCACCAAGGCACCGCGGCGCCATGGCACCGTGGCGCCATGGCACCGTGGCACCAAGGCACCGTGGTGCCATGGTACCAAGGCACCAAGGCACCATGGCGCCATGGCACCTAGGCACCTTGGCGCCATGGCACCTTGCATACTCATTTTTCTACATATCCGCTGTAATTTTTTTATTTTAAATATATTTCGATGTTACCTCATATGTCGTGGCGGTTTTTGTAATGTCCCGTCGCCTTCTTTTCAAATTTTTATTTAATATCCTTAAATTTAAATATTTTATATCGTTATGTCATTCGTACAAATGCGCACTCAATTGTTGGTTTAAGGATACTTGATTCTAATATGCATATTTTGGGGTTGTCACTTATTCGTTGCATTCTGGGCGATTTTCCTAATGACCCCATGTTATTTTTATATTTTTTTAAAATTTTTATTTAATATCCTTAAATTTAAATATTTTATATCGTTATGTTATACGTACAAATATGCACTCGATTGTTGGTTTAAGGTTAGTTCATGCCCTGAGAATATTTTCCTTATTTTTTTATATTTTTATAGATATTTTTTCTATTTTCGATTTATTTTTACATATTTTTTGAGTTTTAATAAATGATATTTGTAAAAAAAAAAATTCACAACGAAAATTATCATTTACAAATTACGCGACGGTTTTGTGAGAGCACAGGCTCCGTATCTCATCAAAACATGCAGTTCGGGTCCGCATATGTCTGGTATGATTCTCTGGCAAAATCATGTCTACT
>CM061555.1:229806585-229809085 GCA_030864225.1 Capsicum baccatum var. pendulum | reverse complement strand
TGCATGTGTAAGTATGAACAAATTCAGACTGTGAAACTACGAATGGCTCATTAAATCAGTTATAGTTTGTTTGATGGTATCTACTACTCGGATAACCGTAGTAATTCTAGAGCTAATACGTGCAACAAACCCCGACTTCTGGAAGAGATGCATTTATTAGATAAAAGGTCGATGCGGGCTCTGCCCATTGCTGCGATGATTCATGATAACTCGACGGATCGCACGGACATCCGTCGAGTTATCATGAATCATCGCAGCAACGGGCAGAGCCCGCGTCGACCTTTTATCTAATAAATGAATCTCTTCCCGAAGTCAGGGTTTGTTACACGTATTAGCTCTAGAATTACTACGGTTATCCGAGTAATAGATACCATCAAACAAACTATAACTGATTTAGTAAGCCATTCGTAGTTTCACAGTCTGAATTTGTTCATACTTACACATGCATGGCTTAATCTTTGAGACAAGCATATGACTACTGGCACGATCAACCAGGTAGCATTCCTCATCAACGTCGGCGTCGCATGTGCCACGCATGCCCGCGGGGGCGCGGATGGATTCAAGGTGGGAGCGACCGTCATTTGCAAGGAGCGTCGTATGGGGCAGATAGGAGCCGATGAAGGCCCCATGCCCACTGCGTCTACCGCATTCGAGAATCCGGACCGCCGCTCGCGGACCACGACATCGCACGACGAAGCGAGGGAGTCGGGGGACGCGAGGGCGGCCTTTTGATTCACCCCGCGCACGAAATGCGAGGGGCGAAGGGCGATCGATAAAACTTGATAATGCCTGGGCATTAGGTATGCAGCACAGGAAACCGACTTCGAACAAGCCTACATTGCGCTTGCCCCGCAACTGAGATGGCAGGCGGGTCAGGACGCCGTTGCTCGAGCAGGGATCCAACCTAACCGCACGTGCCGAACACAACTCACGCACCTTGCGTCCAAATGCTCCGTCGATGCACGCCCGGCACCGGCCCCAATGCCTGACAATAGATGTCGTGCGCTGCTGCCCATGCGGACGTTAGAAGGCTGAAGCAAGTCTCGCTTGACACGATAGCCCGCCCGTGGGGGGAGCAGAGGATATGAAGGCACGCCGAGGCTCATACACGGGCGCCCCCCACGCCGGCCGCCTGCGCTCGCCGCGGATTGGTCTCGGCCACATGTGTAAAGTGCTTGGAGCTTGCCCTGAGAGCAGCATCCAGTACTTGCCGCTCGCACGAAGGCACCGCCTCGTCCGACTACCGACAGTCGCCTTGAAGTGCCTTCAACACCTCTACCCCCCTTATATATGCTTAAAAAAAACCCAAGTGACATGAGTAGACATGATTTTGCCAGAGAATCATACAAGACATATGCGGACCTGAACTGCACGTTTTGATGAGATACGGAGCCTATGCACACATAAAAAGGTCGCGTAATTTGTAAATGATAATTTTCGTTGAGAAAATATTTTTTTACAAATATCATTTATTAGAATTCAAAAAATATGTAAAACTAAATAAAAAATAGAAAAAATATCTATAAAAATATGAAAAAATTAGAAAAATATTCTCAGCGCATGAACTAACCTTAAACCAACAATCGAGTGCATATTTGTACGTATAACGTAACAATATAAAATATTTAAATTTAAGGATATTAAATAAAAATTTTAAATAAATATAAAAATAACGTGGGGTTATTAGGATAACCGCCCAGAATGCAACAGATAAGTGACAACCCCAAAATATGCATATTAGAATGAAGTAGCCTTAAACCAACAATTGAGTACGCATTTGTACGAATGACGTAACGATATAAAATATTTAAATTTAAGGATATTAAATAAAAATTTGAAAAGAAGGCGACGGGACATTACGAAAATGGCTACGACATATGTGGTAACATCGAAATATATTTAAAAGAAAAAAATTTAAGCGGATATGTAGAAAAATGAGTATGCAAGGTGCCATAGCTCCAAGGTGCCTAGGTGCCATGGCGCCATGGTTCCATGGCGCCACGGTGCCTTCGTGCCATGGCGCCACGGAGCCATGGTTCCTTGGTGCCTTGATTCCATGGCGCCACGGTGCCTTGGTGCCATGGCGCCACGGTGCCAAGCTGCCTTGGTGCCACGGTGCACGGATATCCAACTTGACAATGACACCACCATGGCAGGCCACTATACGTCCGTCGGCGTTCGTCATTGGAGGCGTCTCCAGCATTGCACTCGACGGTCACAAAAACCTCTAATTGCGGCATGCCTCCACGCACCGACGTTGTTCTCGGCACTTCGCTGAGCACTTATTCCGCACTCCGAATCGCGGAAATCCTTCAGTTGCGATGCCGTTGTTTTTTGCGAAAGGCCACTTGATATTGTATGCTTAACTGTTTGGAATGGAACGCACGCGACGCTTGTCTAACTCGGGTGTGGTGAGCTCGCAGCACTTGGTGGGATTTTTCAAGAACGAATGCACGAACCTCCTTTGGAGATGGGCGGCAGGGTGGTTGGAATGGATGGG
>CM061555.1:229779085-229781585 GCA_030864225.1 Capsicum baccatum var. pendulum | reverse complement strand
ACATATGATGGTAACATCAAAATATTTTTAAATAAAAAAATTAGAGCGGATATGTAGAAAAATGAGTATGCAAGGTGCCATGGCGCCAAGGTGCCTAGGTGCCATGGCGCCATGGTGCCTTGGCGCCTTAGTGCCTTGGTGCTATGGCGCCACGGTGCCATGGCGCCATGGTCCCTTGGTGCCATGGTGCCATGGCGCCACGGTGCCATGGCGCCACGGTGCCTTGGCGCCTTGGTGCCTTGGTTCCATGGCGCCACGGAGCCATGGTGCCTTGGTGCCTTGGTGCCTTGGTGGGATGGCGCCACGGTGCCTTGGTGCCATGGTGCCACGGTGCCAAGCTGCCTTGGTGCCACGGTGCACGGATATCCAACTTGACAAAGACACCACCATGGCAGGCCACTATACATCCGTCGGCGTTTGTCATTGGAGGCGTCTCCAGCATTGCACTCGACGGTCACCAAAAACTCTAATTGCGGCATGCCTCCACGCACCGACGTTGTTCTCGGTGCTTCGCTGAGCACTTATGCCACACTTCGAATCACAGAAATCCTCCAGTTGCGATGCCGTTGTTTTTCGCGAAAGGCCACTTGATATCGTATGCTTAACTGTTTGGAATGGAACGCACGCGACGCTTGGCTAACTCGGGTGAGGTGAGCTCGCAGCACTTGGTGGGATTTTTCAAGGTCGAATGCATGAACCTCCTTTGGAGACGAGCGGCAGGGTGGTTGGATTGGATGGGGAGGGACGAACCGGATCGACAAAGGCTGAATCTCAGTGGATCGTGGCAGCAAGGTCACTCTTCCACTTACAATACCCGTCGCATATTTAAGTTGTCTGCAAAGGATTCTGCCCGCCGCTCGATGGAAATTGCACATCAAGGCGGCCGCCGCGACCCTTCCGCTGCGGTGGCTTAGCTAACGACATGTGCCCTTGGGGGCCGAGGCCCTACTGCGGGACGCAAACGGACGGCGGGTGCATGCATCGCTTCTAGCACGGATTCTGACTTAGAGGCGTTCAGTCATAATCCAGCACACGGTAGCTTCGCGCCACTGGCTTTTCAACCAAGCGCGATGAACAATTGTGTGAATCAACGATTCCTCTTGTACTAGGTTGAATTACTATTGCGACACAGTCCCACCGACAGCCGATGGGTTCGGGACTGGGACCCCCATACCCAGCCTCAGAGCAAATCCTTTTCCCAAACTTACGGATCCATTTTGCCGACTTCCCTTGCCTACATTGTTCCATCGACCAGAGGTTGTTCATCTTGGATACCTAATGCGGTTATGAGTACAAAGGTGTGGAAGGCATTCGGTCCTCTGGATTTTCAAGGGCCGTGGGAGCGCACCGAACACCAGCGACGTGCGGTGCTCTTCCAGTGCTGGACCCTACCTCCGGCTGAGCCGATTCCAGGGTGGGCAGCCTGTTAGACAGAAAAGATAACTCTTCCTGAGGCTCCCGCCGACGTCTCCGGACTTCCTAACATTTCCGTCGACCGCCATGTCCCGGTTCAGGAATTTTAACCCGATTCCCTTCGGAGCTCGCGCGAAACGCACTATCTGTCGGGCTTTCCAAGACCCTTAGGATTGACTAACCATGTGCATGTTCCGTTCACATGGAACCTTTCCCGTCTTCGGCCTTCAAAGTTCTCATTTGAATATTTGCTACTACCACCAAGGTCCGCACCGACGGCCGCTCCGCCCGGGCTCGCGCCAAGGTTTTGCGATGACCCTCATGCCCTCCTTACTCATCGGGGCTGGCACTTGTCCCGACGGCCGGGTGTAGGTCGCGCGCTTAAGCGTCATCCATTTCGAAGCTACCATGTGCTGGATTATGACTGAACGCCTCTAAGTCAGAATCCATGCTAGAAGCGATGCATGCGCCCGTCGTCCGCTTGCCGACCCGCAGTAGGGGCCTCGGCCGCCAAGGGCACGTGTCGTTGGCTAAGCCGCCGCGCGGAAGGTTCGCGGCAGCCTCCTTGAAGTACAATTTCCATCGAGCGGCGGGCAGAATCCTTTGCAGACAACTTAAATACGCGACGGGGTATTGTAAGTGGCAGAGTGGCCTTGCTACCACGATCCACTGAGATTCAGCCTTTGTCGCTCTGGTTCGTCCCTCCCATCCAATAAAACCACCCTGCCGCCCGTATCCAAAGGAGGTTCGTGCATTCGACCTTGAAAAATCCCACCAAGTGCTGCGAGCTCACCTCACACGAGTTAGCCAAGCGTCGCGTGCGTTCCATTCCTTAAAGTTAAGCATACGATATCAAGTGGCCTTTGCAAAAACAACGACATCGCAACTGGAGGGTTTCCCCGATTCGAAGTGCGGAATAAGTGCTCAGCGAAGCGCCGAGAACAACATCGGTGCGTGGAGGCATGCCGAAATAAGAGGTTTTGTGACAGTCGAGTGCAATGCTGGAGACGCCTCCAATGACGAACGCCGACGGACGTATAGTGGCCTGCCATAGTGGTGTCTTTGTCAAGTTGGATATCCGTGCACC
>CM061555.1:229762049-229774549 GCA_030864225.1 Capsicum baccatum var. pendulum | reverse complement strand
ATGGAGACAATGTAGGCAAGGGAAGTTGGCAAAATTGATCCGTAAGTTTGGGAAAAGGATTGGCTCTGAGGGCTGGGCACGGGGTCCCAGTCCCGAACCCGTCGGCTGTCGGTGGGACTGTGTCAATAGTAAATCAACCCAGTAACGAGAGGAACCGTTGATTCACACAATTGGTCATCGCGCTTGTTGAAAAGCCAGTGGCGCGAAGCTTACCGTGTGCTGGATTATGACTGAACGCCTCTAAGTCAGATTCCGGAGCTAGAAGCGATGCATGCGCCCGCCGTCCGCTTGCGAACCCGCAGTAGTGGCCTCGGACCCCAAGGGCACGTGTCGTTGGCTAAGCCTCCGCGCAGAAGGGTCGCGGCGGCCGCCTTGAAGTACAATTTCCATCGAGCGCGGGCAGAATCCTTTGCAGACAACTTAATACGCGACGGGGTATTGTAAGTGGCAGAGTGGCCTTGCTTGCCACGATCCACTGAGATTCAGCCCTTTGTCGCTCCGGTTTCGTCCCCCCCCATCAAATCAACCACCCTGCTGCCCGTCTCCAAAGGAGGTTCGTGCATTCCTCCTTGAAAAATCCACCAAGTGCTGCGAGCTCACCTCACCCGAGTTAGCCAAGCGTCGCGTGCGTTCCATTCCAAACAGTTAAGCATACGATATCAAGTGGCCTTCACGAAAAACAACGGCATCGCAACTGGAGGATTTCCGCGATTCGGAGTGCTGCATAAGTGCTCAGCGAAGCGCCGAGAACAACTGTCGGTGCTTGGAGGCATGCCGCAATTAGAGGTTTTTGTGACCGTCGAGTGCAATGCTGGAGACGTCTCCAATGACGAACGCCGACGGACGTATAGTGGCCTGCCATGGTGGTGTCTTTGTCAAGTTGGATATCGTGCACCGTGGGCACCAAGGCAGCTTGGCACCGTGGCGCCATGGCACCAAGGCACCGTGGCGCCATGGCACCAAGGCACCATGGCTCCATGGCGCATGGCACCAAGGCACCAAGGCGCCAAGGCACCGTGGCGCCATGGCACCGTGGCGCCATGGCACCGTGGCACCGAGGCACGTGGCGCCATGCATCAAGGCACCAAGGCACCATGGCGCCATGGAAACCTAGGCACCTTGGCGCCATGCACCTTGCATACTCATTTTTCTACATATCCGCTCTAATTTTTTTTTAAATATATTTCTATGTTACCTCAATATGTCGTGGCGGTTTTCGTAATGTCCCGTCGCCTTCTTTTCAAATTTTTATTTAATATCCTTAAATTTAAATATTTTATATCGTTACGTCATTCGTACAAATGCGCACTCAATATTGGTTTAAGGCTACTTCATTCTAATATGCATATTTTAGGGTTGTCCACTTATCCGTTGCATTCTGGGCGATTTTCCTAATGACCCTACGTTATTTTATATTTTTTTAAAATTTTTATTTAAATATCCTTAAATTTAAATATTTATATCATTACGTTATACGTACAAATAATGCACTCGATTGTTGGTTTAAGGTTAGTTCATGCGCTGAGAATATTTTCCTATTTTTTTCATATTTTTATAGATATTTTTTCTATTTTTCGATTTATTTTTACATATTTTTTTGAATTTTAATAAATGATATTCATAAAAAAATATTTTCTCCACGAAAATTATCATTTACAAATTATGCGACCATTTTGTGAGTGCAAAGGCTCCGTATCTCATCAAAACGTACAGTTCGGGTCCGCATATGTCCTGGTATGATTCTCTGCAAAATCATGTCTACTCCTGTCACTTGGATTTTTTTAAGCATATATAAGGGGGGGGTAGAGGTGTTGAAGGCACTTCAAGGCGATTGTTGGTAGTTGGGCATAGGCGATCAGTGGCCATGTAGGGGAGGGAAGCGGATGGGGGCCGGCGATCGGCCCCGGTCGTATGGGGAACGGCGACAAGCCGGACGCCGATCGTCCCGGGGCGGTGGACCAGCGTGGATTGGGGGTCGGCCAAAGCCCGGGCTCTCTATACGCCTCCTGGGAATGCCGTCTCCTCGATTGTGGTAGGCAGCGCGTGCCTCCGGCATGCTTCGGCATCTGCGTGCTCCGTACGCTGGCCTGTGGGCTCCCCATTCGACCCGTCTTGAAACACGGACCAAGGAGTCTAACATGTGTGCAAGTCAACAGGCAAGTAAACCCGTAAGGCGACAAGGAAGCTGATTGGTGGGATCCCCCCGAGGGGTGCACCGCCGACGGACCTTGATCTTCTGAGAAGGGTTCTAGTGTGAGCATACCCTGTCGGGACCCGAAAGATGGTGAACTATGACTGTAGCGGGCGAAGCCAGAGGAAACTCTGGTGGAGGCCCCACAACGATACTGACGTGGCAAATCGTTCGTATGACTTGGGTATAGGGGCGAAAGACTAATCGAACCGTCTAGTAGCTGGTTCCCTCCGAAGTTTCCCTCAGGATAGCTGGAGCTCGCGTGCCAGTTCTATCGGGGCAAAGCCAATGATTAGAGGCCTCGGGGATGCAACGCCCTGGAACTATTCTCAAACTTTTAAATAGGGTAGGACGGCGCGAGTGCTTTATTGAGCTGTGCCCACGGAATCAAGAGCACCGAGTGGGCCATTTTTGATAAGCAGAACTGGCGATGCGGGATTAACTGGAAGCCGTGTTACGGTGCCTAAATGCGCGCTAACCTAGATCCCACAAAGGGTGTTGGGTCGATTAAGACAGCAGGACGGTGGTCATGGAAGTCGAAATCTGCTAAGTAGTGGTGTAACAACTCACCTGCCGAATAAGTTAGCCTCGAAAATGGATGGCGCTTAAGCGCGGCGACCTACACCCGGCCAGTCGGGGCAGAGTGACAGGCCCCGATGAGTAGGAGGGCGTGGCGGTCGCTGCAAAACCTTGGGCGCGAGCCCGGGCGGAGCGGCCGTTCGGTGCAGATCTTGGTGGTAGTAGCAAATATTCAAATGAGAACTTTGAAGGCCGAAGAGGGGAAAGGTTTCCATGTGAACGGAACTTGCACATGGGTTAGTCGATCCTAAAGGTCGGGGAAAGCCCGACAGATAGCGCATTTCGCTTGGAGCTCCAAAAGGGAATCGGGTTTAAAATTCCTAAACCGGATGTGGCGGTCGACGGCAACGTTAAGAAGTCCAGAGACGTCGGCGGGAGCCCTCAGGAAGAGTTATCTTTTTTGTTTAATAGCCTTCCCATCCTGGCATCGGCTCAGCCGGAGGTAGGGTCCAGCGGCTGGAAGAGCACCGCACATCGCGTGGTGTTCGGTGCGCTCCCAGCGGCCCTTTGAAAATCCGGAGGACCGAATGCCGTCCACGACCCGGTCGTACTCATAACCGCATTAGGTCTCCAAGGTGAACAACCTCTGGTCGATGGAACAATATAGGCAAGGGAAGTTGGCAAAATGGATTCGTAAGTTTTGGGAAAAGGATTGGCTCTGAGGGCTGGTCACCGGGGGGTCCCAGTCCCGAACCCATCGGCTGTCGGTGGGACTGTGTCGCAATAGTAATTCAACCTAGTATCGAGAGGAAACCGTTGATTCACACAATTGGTCATCGCGCTTGGTTGAATAGCCAGTGGCGCGAAAGCTAACCGTGTGCTGGATTATGACTGAACGCCTCTAAGTCAGAATCCGGGCTAGAAGCGATGCATGCGCCCGCCGTCCGCTTGCCGACCCGCAGTTAGGGCCTCGGCCCCCCAAGGGCACGTGTCGTTGGCTAAGCCGCCACAGCGAAGGGTCGCAGCGGGCCGCCTTGAAGTACAATTTCCATCGAGCGGCGGGCAGGAATCCTTTGCAGACAACTTAAATACGCGACGGGGTATGGTAAGTGGCAGAGTGGCCTTGCTACCACGATCCACAGAGATTCAGCCTTTTGTCGCTCCGGTTCATCCCTCCCCATCTAATCCAACCACCCTGCCGCCAGTCTCCAAAGGAGGTTCGTGCATTCGTCCTTGAAAAATCCCACCACGTGCTGCGAGCTCACCTCACCCGAGGTTAGCCCAAGCGTCGCGTGCGTTCCATTCCAAACAGTTAAGCATACGATATCAAGTGTCCTTTCGCGAAAAACAACCGGCATCGCAACTGGAGGATTTCCGCGATTCAAAGTGCGGCATAATTGCTCAGCGAAGCGCCGAGAACAACGTCGGTGCGTGGAGGAATGCCGCAATTAGAGGTTTTTGTGACCGTCGAGTGCAATGCTGGAGACGCCTCCAATGACGAACGCTGACCGGACGTATAGTGGCCTGCCATGGTGGTGCCTTTGTCAAGTTGGATATCCGTGCACCGTGGCACCAAGGCAGCTTGCAGCTGTGGCGCCATGGCACCAAGGCACCGTGGCGCCATGGCACCAAGGCACCATGGCTCCGTGGCGCCATGGCACCAAGGCACCGCGGCGCCATGGCACCCGTGGCGCCATGGCAACCGTGGCACCAAGGCACCGTGGTGCCATGGTACCAAGGCACCAAGGCACCATGGCGCCATGGCACCTAGGCACCTTGGCGCCATGGCACCTTGCATACTCATTTTTTCTACATATCCGCTGTAATTTTTTTATTTTAAATATATTTCGATGTTACCTCATATGTCGTGGCGGTTTTTGTAATGTCCCGTCGCCTTCTTTTCAAATTTTTATTTAATATCCTTAAATTTAAATATTTTATATCGTTATGTCATTCGTACAAATGCGCACTCAATTGTTGGTTTAAGGATACTTCATTCTAATATGCATATTTTGGGGTTGTCACTTATTCGTTGCATTCTGGGCGATTTTCCTAATGACCCACGTTATTTTTATATTTTTTTAAAATTTTTTATTTAATATCCTTAAATTTAAATATTTTATATCGTTACGTTATACGTACAAATATGCACTCGATTGTTGGTTTAAGGTTAGTTCATGCCCTGAGAATATTTTCCTTATTTTTTTCATATTTTATAGATATTTTTCTATTTTCGATTTATTTTTACATATTTTTTGAATTTTAATAAATGATATTTGTAAAAAAAAAATTCACAACGAAAATTATCATTTACAAATTACGCGACGGTTTTTGTGAGAGCACAGGCTCCGTATCTCATCAAAACAGTGCAGTTCGGGTCCGCATATGTCTGGTATGATTCTCTGGCAAAATCATGTCTACTCTTGTCACTTGGTTTTTTTTTTAAGCATATATAAGGGGGGTAGAGGTGTTGAAGGCACTTCAAGGCGATTGTCGGTAGTTGGCATAGGCGCTCAGTGGCCATGTCGGCTAGCAGCATGGGCGCATGGCAGCATGCATGGCTAGTCCGTGCGAGCCGTCCGTGCCCGTGTAGCAAAGTCGGCGGCGCTTCATTGTACGCTCGTGTCAGTTATCGGTGGCTTCGTCCACGATGGGGCTGCTGGCGCTAGACTTCGGACGAGGCGGTGCCTTCGTACGAGCGGCGAGTACTGGATGCTGCTCTCCGGGGCAAGCTCCAGGCGCTGCACGCATGCGGACGAGCCCAATCCGCGGCGAGCGCCGGCTACGGGCCCATCGCGCGGTCTGGACTCCAGGACCCCTTCGCCGCTCAGGCGGCTCTGACCGCGACCCCAGGTCAGGCGGGATTACCCGTTGAGTTTAAGAATATCAATAAGCGGAGGAAAAGAAACTTACGAGGATTCCCTTATTAACGGCGAGCGAATCGGGAACAAGCCCAGCCTTAGAATAGGGTGTCTCCGTCGTCTGAATTGTAGTCTGGAGAAGCGTTCTCAGCGGCGAACCGGGCCCAAGTCCCCTAGAAGGGGGCGCCGGAGAGGGTGAGATCCCCATCGTTCCCGACCCTGTCGCACCACGAGAGCGCTACTCTACGAGTCGGGTTGTTTGGGTATGCATCCCAAATCGGGCAGTGAATTCCATCCAAGGCGTAAATACGGGCGAGAGACCGTTAGCGAACAAGTACCCCGCGAGGGGAAAGATGAAAAGGACTTTGAAAAGAGATTCAAAGAGTGCTTGAAATTAGTCGGGAGGAAGAGGATGGGGGGCCGGCGATGCGCCCCGGTCGTATGTGGAACGGCGACGAGCCGGTACGCCGATCGACCCAGGGGCGTGGAACAGCGTGGATTGGGGGGGCGGCCAAAGCCCGGGCTCTCGATACGCTCGTGGAATGCCGTCTCCTCGATTGTGGCAGGCAGCGCGCGCCTCCGGAGTGCTTCGACATCTGCGCGCTCCGGACGCTGGCCTGTGGGCTCCCCATTCGACCCGTCTTGAAACACGGACCAAGGAGTCTGACATGTGTGGGAGTCAACGGGCGAGTAAACCCTGTAAGTCGCAAAGAAGCTGATTGGTGGGATCCCCCTGAGGGGTGCACCGCCGACAGACCCTTGATCTTCGGAGAAGGGTTCGAGTGTGAGCATACCTGTCGGGGACCCATAAGATCGGTGAACTATGCCTGAGCGGGGCGAAGCCCGAGGAAACTCTGGTGGAGGCCCGCAGCGCAAATTGTTCGTCTAACTTGGGTATAGGGGCGAAAGACTAATCGAACCGTCTAGTAGCTGGTTCCCTCCGAATTTTCCCTCAGGATAGCTGGAGCTCGCGTGTGAGTTCTATCGGGTAAAGCCAATGATTAGAGGCCTCGGGGATGCAACGCCCTCGAACTATTCTCAAACTTTAAATAGGTAGGACGGCGCGAGTGCTTTATTGAGCCGCGCCACGGAATCAAGAGCTCCGAGTGGGCCATTTTTGGTAAGCAAAACTGGCGATACGAGATGAACCGGAAAGCCGGGTTACGGTGCCAAAATGCGCGCTAACCTAGATCCCACAAAGGGTGTTGGTCGATTAAGACAGCAGGACGGTGGTCATGGAAGTCGAAATCCGCTAAGGAGTGTGTAACAACTCACCTGCCGAATCAACTAGCCTCGAAAATGGATGGCGCTTAAGCGCGCGACCTACACCCAGCCGTCGGGGCAAGTTCCAGGCCCCGATGAGTAGGAGGGCGTGCGGTCGCTGCAAAACACTGGGCGCGAGCCCGGGCGGAGCGGCCGTCGGTGCAGATCTTGGTGGTAGTAGAAAATATTCAAATGAGAACTTTGAAGGCCGAAGAGGGAAAGGTTCCATGTGAACGGAACTTGCACATGGGTTAGTCGATCCTAAGGGTCGGGGAAAGCCGATAGATAGCGCGTTTCGCACGAGCTCCGAAAGGGAATCGGGTTAAAATACCTGAACCGGGATGTGGCGGTCGACGACAACGTTAGGAAGTCCGGAGACGTCGGCGGGAGCCTCAGGAAGAGTTATCTTTTCTGTTGAACAGCCTGCCCACCCTAGAATCGGCTCAGCCGGAGGTAGGGTCCAGCGGCTGGAAGAGCACCGCACGTCGCGTGGTGTTCGGGTGCGCTCCCAGCGGCCCTTGAAAATCTGGAGGACCGAATGCCATCCACACCCGATCGTACTCATAACCGCATTAGGTCTCCAAGGTGAACAACCTCTGGTCGATGGAACAATGTAGGCAAGGGAAGTTGGCAAAATGGATCCGTAAGTTTAGGAAAAGGATTGGCTCTGAGGGCTGGGCACGGGGGTCCCAGTCCCGAACCCGTCGGCTGTCGGTGGGACTGTGTCACAATAGTAATTCAAGCCAGTACGAGAGAAATCGTTGATTCACACAATTGGTCATCGCGCTTGGTTGAAAAGCCAGTGGCGCGAAGCTACCGTGTGCTGGATTATGACTGAACGCCTATAAGTCAGAATCCGGGCTAGAAGCGATGCATGCGAATGCCCGTCCGCATGACGACCCGCAGTAGGGGCCCTCGGCCCCCAAGGGCACGTGTCGTTGGCTAAGCCGCCGCGGCGGAAGGGTCGCGGCGGCCGCCTTGAAGTACAATTTCCATCGAGCGGCGGGCAGAATCCTTTGCAGACAACTTAAATATGCGACGGGGTATTGTAAGTGGCAGAGTGGCCTTGCTGCCCACGATCCAATGAGATTCAGTCCTTTGTCGCTCCGGTTCATCCCTCCCCATCCAATCAACCACCTTGCCGCCCGTCTTCAAAGGAGGTTCGTGCATTCGTCCTTAAAAAATCCCACCAAGTGCTGCGAGCTCACCTCACCCGAGTTAGCCAAGCGTCGCGTGCGTTCCATTCCAAATAGTTTAAGCATACGATATCAAGTGGCCTTTCGCGAAAAACAATGGCATCGCAACTGGAGGATTTCCGTGATTCGGAGTGCGGAATACGTGCTCAGCAAAGTACCGAGAACAACGTCGGTGCGTGGAGGCATGCCACAATTAGAGATTTTTGTGACCGTCGAGTGCAATGCTGGAGACGCCTCCAATGACGAACGCCGACGGACGTATAGTGGACTGCCATTGGTGGTGTCTTTATCAAGTTGGATATTTGTGCACCGTGGCACCAAGGCAGCTTGGCACCGTGGCGCCATGGCACCAAGGCACAAAGGCACCATGGCTCCGTGGCGCCATGGCACCAAGGCGTCAAGGCACCGTGGCGCCATGGCACCGTGGCGACAAGGCACCGTGGCGCCATGGCACCGTGGGGCCATGGCACCAAGGCACCAAGGCACCATGGCGCCATGGCACCTAGGCACCTTGGCGCCATGGCACCTTGCATACTCATTTTTCTACATATCCGCTCTAATTTTTTTATTTTAAATATATTTCGATGTTACCTTATATGTCGTGGCGGTTTTCATAATGTCCCGTCGCCTTCTTTTCAAATTTTTATTTAATATCCTTAAATTTAAATATTTTATATCGTTACGTCATTCATACAAATGCGGACTCAATTGTTGGTTTAAGGCTACTTCATTCTAATATGCATATTTTGGGGTTGTCACTTATTCGTTGCATTCTGGGCGATTTTCCAAATGACCCCACGTTATTTTATATTTTTTTAAAATTTTTATTTAATATCCTTAAATTTAAATATTTTATATCGTTACGTTATACGTACAAATATGCACTCGATTGTTGGTTTAAGGTTAGTTCATGCGCTGAGAATATTTTCCTAATTTTTTCATATTTTTATAGATATTTTTTCTATTTTCAATTTATTTTTACATATTTTTTGAAATTTTAATAAATGATATTTGTAATAAAATATTTTCTCAACGAAAATTATCATTTACAAATTACGCGACCGTTTTTGTGAGTGCACAGGCTCCGTATCTCATCAAAACGTGCAGTTCGGGTCCGCATATGTCTGGTATGATTCTCTGGCAAAATCATGTCTACTCCTGTCACATGGTTTTTTTTTAAGCATATATAAGGGGGGTAGAGGTGTTGAAGGCACTTCAAGGCGATTGTCGATAGTTGGCAATAGGCGCTCAGTGGCCATGTCGGCGAGTAGCGTGGGCGCATGGTAGTATGCATGGCTAGTCGTGCGAGCCGTCCGTGCCCGTGTAGCAACGTCGGCGGCGCTTCATTGTACGCTCGTGTCGGTTATCGGTGGCGTCGTCCATGACGGGGCTGCTGGCGCTAGACTTCGGACGAGGCGGTGCCTTCGTGCGAGCGGCGAGTACTGGATGCTGCTCTCCGGGTCAAAGCTCCAGGCGTTGAACGCATGCGGACGAGCCCAATCCGCGGCGAGCGTCAGCGGCCGGCGCCCGTCGCATGAGCCTCGGCATGCCTTCATCTCCTCTACTCCCCCCCCACGGGCAGGCTATCGTGTCAAGCGAGACTTGCTTCAGCCTTGCAACGTCCGCATGGGCAGCAGCGCACGGCATCTATTGCCAGGCGTTGGGGCCGGGGCCGAGCGTGCATCAACGGAGCATTTGGATGCACGGCGCGTGAGTTGTGTTCGTCACGTGCGGTTAGGTTGGATCCCTGCTCGAAGTCGGTTTCCTGTGATGCATACCTAATGCCCAGGCATTATCAAGTTTTATCCATCGCCCTTTGCCACTCGTATTTCGTGCGCGGGACAAATCGAAAGGTCGCTCTCGCATCCCACGACTCCCTCGCTTCGTCGTACGATGTCGTGGTCCGAGAGCGGGCTGTTCCGATTCTCGGATGCGGCAGACGCAGCGGGCATGGGGCCTTCATTGGCTCCCTATCTTCCCCGTACGATGCTCCTTGCAAACGACGGTCGCGCTCACCTTGAATCCGTCCACGCCCCCGCGGGCAGGCCGGGCTCATGCGATGCCGACGTCGATGAGGAATGCTACCTGGTTGATCCTGCCAGTAGTCATATGCTTGTCTCAAAGATTAAGCCATGCATGTGTAAGTATGAACAAATTCAGACTGTGAAACTACGAATGGCTCATTAAATCAGTTATAGTTTGTTTGATGGTATCTACTACTCGGATAACCCGTAGTAATTCTAGAGCTAATACGTGCAACAAACCCCGACTTCTGGAAGAGATGCATTTATTAGATAAAAGGTCGATGCGGGCTCTGCCCATTGCTGCGATGATTCATGATAACTCGACGGATCGCACGGACATCCGTCGAGTTATCATGAATCATCGCAGCAACGGGCAGAGCCCGCGTCGACCTTTTATCTAATAAATGAATCTCTTCCCGAAGTCAGGGTTTGTTACACGTATTAGCTCTAGAATTACTACGGTTATCCGAGTAATAGATACCATCAAACAAACTATAACTGATTTAGTAAGCCATTCGTAGTTTCACAGTCTGAATTTGTTCATACTTACACATGCATGGCTTAATCTTTGAGACAAGCATATGACTACTGGCACGATCAACCAGGTAGCATTCCTCATCAACGTCGGCGTCAGCATGTGCCACGCATGCCCGCGGGGCGCGGATGGATTCAAGGTGGGAGCGACCGTCATTTGCAAGGAGCGTCGTATGGGGCAGATAGGAGCCGAGAAGGCCCCATGCCCACTGCGTCTACCGCATTCGAGGAATCCGGACCGCCGCTCGCGGACCACGACATCGCACGACGAAGCGAGGGAGTCGGGGGACGCGAGGGCGGCCTTTTGATTCACCCCGCGCACGAAATGCGAGGGGCGAAGGGCGATCGATAAAACTTGATAATGCCTGGGCATTAGGTATGCAGCACAGGAAACCGACTTCGAACAAGCCTACATTGCGCTTGCCCCGCAACTGAGATGGCAGGCGGGTCAGGACGCCGTTGCTCGAGCAGGGATCCAACCTTACCGCACGTGCCGAACACAACTCACGCACCTTGCGTCCAAATGCTCCGTCGATGCACGCCCGGCACCGGCCCCAATGCCTGACAATAGATGTCGTGCGCTGCTGCCCATGCGGACGTTAGAAGGCTGAAGCAAGTATCTCGCTTGACACGATAGCCCGCCCGTGGGGGGGAGCAGAGGATATGAAGGCACGCCGAGGCTCATACACGGGCGCCCCCCCACGCCGGCCGCCTGCGCTCGCCGCGGATTGGTCTCGGCCACATGTGTAAAGTGCTTGGAGCTTTGCCCTGAGAGCAGCATCCAGTACTTGCCGCTCGCACGAAGGCACCGCCTCGTCCGACTACCGCACAGTCGCCTTGAAGTGCCTTCAACACCTCTACCCCCCTTATATATGCTTAAAAAAAACCCAAGTGACATGAGTAGACATGATTTTGCCAGAGAATCATACAAGACATATGCGGACCTGAACTGCACGTTTTGATGAGATACGGAGCCTATGCACACATAAAAAGGTCGCGTAATTTGTAAATGATAATTTTCGTTGAGAAAATATTTTTTTACAAATATCATTTATTAGAATTCAAAAAATATGTAAAACTAAATAAAAAATAGAAAAAATATCTATAAAAATATGAAAAAAATTAGAAAAATATTCTCAGCGCATGAACTAACCTTAAACCAACAATCGAGTGCATATTTGTACGTATAACGTAACAATATAAAATATTTAAATTTAAGGATATTAAATAAAAATTTTAAATAAATATAAAAATAACGTGGGGTTATTAGGATAACCGCCCAGAATGCAACAGATAAGTGACAACCCCAAAATATGCATATTAGAATGAAGTAGCCTTAAACCAACAATTGAGTACGCATTTGTACGAATGACGTAACGATATAAAATATTTAAATTAAGGATATTAAATAAAAATTTGAAAAGAAGGCGACGGGACATTACGAAAATGGCTACGACATATGTGGTAACATCGAAATATATTTAAAAGAAAAAAATTTAAGCGGATATGTAGAAAAATGAGTATGCAAGGTGCCATAGCTCCAAGGTGCCTAGGTGCCATGGCGCCATGGTTCCATGGCGCCACGGTGCCTTCGTGCCATGGCGCCACGGAGCCATGGTTCCTTGGTGCCTTGATTCCATGGCGCCACGGTGCCTTGGTGCCATGGCGCCACGGTGCCAAGCTGCCTTGGTGCCACGGTGCACGGATATCCAACTTGACAATGACACCACCATGGCAGGCCACTATACGTCCGTCGGCGTTCGTCATTGGAGGCGTCTCCAGCATTGCACTCGACGGTCACAAAACCTCTAATTGCGGCATGCCTCCACGCACCGACGTTGTTCTCGGCACTTCGCTGAGCACTTATTCCGCACTCCGAATCGCGCGGAAATCCTTCAGTTGCGATGCCGTT
>CM061555.1:229712049-229737049 GCA_030864225.1 Capsicum baccatum var. pendulum | reverse complement strand
GAATGCAATGGATAAGTGACAACCCCAAAATATGCATATTAGAATGAAGTAGCCTTAAACCAACAATTGAGTGCGCATTTGTACGAATGACGTAACGATATAAAATATTTAAATTTAAGGATATTAAATAAAAATTTGAAATGAAGGCGACGGGACATTACGAAAACCTCCACGACATATGAGGTAACATCAAAATATATTTAAAATAAAAAAATTAGAGCGGATATGTAGAAAAATGAGTATGCAAGGTGCCATGGCGCCAAGGTGCCTAGGTGCCATGGCGCCATGGTGCCTTGGCGCCTTAGTGCCTTGGTGCTATGGCGCCACGGTGCCATGGCGCCATGGTCCCTTGGTGCCATGGTGCCATGGCGCCACGGTGCCATGGCGCCACGGTGCCTTGGCGCCTTGGTGCCTTGGTTCCATGGCGCCACGGAGCCATGGTGCCTTGGTGCCTTGGTGCCTTGGTGGGATGGCGCCACGGTGCCTTGGTGCCATGGTGCCACGGTGCCAAGCTGCCTTGGTGCCACGGTGCACGGATATCCAACTTGACAAAGACACCACCATGGCAGGCCACTATACATCCGTCGGCGTTTGTCATTGGAGGCGTCTCCAGCATTGCACTCGACGGTCACCAAAAACTCTAATTGCGGCATGCCTCCACGCACCGACGTTGTTCTCGGTGCTTCGCTGAGCACTTATGCCACACTTCGAATCACAGAAATCCTCCAGTTGCGATGCCGTTGTTTTTCGCGAAAGGCCACTTGATATCGTATGCTTAACTGTTTGGAATGGAACGCACGCGACGCTTGGCTAACTCGGGTGAGGTGAGCTCGCAGCACTTGGTGGGATTTTTCAAGGTCGAATGCATGAACCTCCTTTGGAGACGAGCGGCAGGGTGGTTGGATTGGATGGGGAGGGACGAACCGGATCGACAAAGGGCTGAATCTCAGTGGATCGTGGCAGCAAGGTCACTCTTCCACTTACAATACCCCGTCGCATATTTAAGTTGTCTGCAAAGGATTCTGCCCGCCGCTCGATGGAAATTGCACATCAAGGCGGCCGCCGCGACCCTTCCGCTGCGGTGGCTTAGCTAACGACATGTGCCCTTGGGGGCCGAGGCCCCTACTGCGGGACGGCAAACGGACGGCGGGTGCATGCATCGCTTCTAGCACGGATTCTGACTTAGAGGCGTTCAGTCATAATCCAGCACACGGTAGCTTCGCGCCACTGGCTTTTCAACCAAGCGCGATGAACAATTGTGTGAATCAACGATTCCTCTTGTACTAGGTTGAATTACTATTGCGACACAGTCCCACCGACAGCCGATGGGTTCGGGACTGGGACCCCCATACCCAGCCCTCAGAGCCAATCCTTTTCCCAAACTTACGGATCCATTTTGCCGACTTCCCTTGCCTACATTGTTCCATCGACCAGAGGTTGTTCATCTTGGATACCTAATGCGGTTATGAGTACAACCGGGTGTGGAAGGCATTCGGTCCTCTGGATTTTCAAGGGCCGTTGGGAGCGCACCGAACACCACGCGACGTGCGGTGCTCTTCCAGCTGCTGGACCCTACCTCCGGCTGAGCCGATTCCAGGGTGGGCAGCCTGTTAGACAGAAAAGATAACTCTTCCTGAGGCTCCCGCCGACGTCTCCGGACTTCCTAACATTTCCGTCGACCGCCATGTCCCGGTTCAGGAATTTTAACCCGATTCCCTTCCGGAGCTCGCGCGAAACGCACTATCTGTCGGGCTTTCCAAGACCCTTAGGATTGACTAACCCATGTGCATGTTCCGTTCACATGGAACCTTTCCCGTCTTCGGCCTTCAAAGTTCTCATTTGAATATTTGCTACTACCACCAAGGTCCGCACCGACGGCCGCTCCGCCCGGGCTCGCGCCCAAGGTTTTGCGATGACCCTCATGCCCTCCTACTCATCGGGGCCTGGCACTTGTCCCGACGGCCGGGTGTAGGTCGCGCGCTTAAGCGTCATCCATTTTCGAAGCTACCATGTGCTGGATTATGACTGAACGCCTCTAAGTCAGAATCCATGCTAGAAGCGATGCATGCGCCCGTCGTCCGCTTGCCGACCCGCAGTAGGGGCCTCGGCCGCCAAGGGCACGTGTCGTTGGCTAAGCCGCCGCGGCGGAAGGTTCGCGGCAGCCTCCTTGAAGTACAATTTCCATCGAGCGGCGGGCAGAATCCTTTGCAGACAACTTAAATACGCGACGGGGTATTGTAAGTGGCAGAGTGGCCTTGCTACCACGATCCACTGAGATTCAGCCCTTTGTCGCTCTGGTTCGTCCCTCCCCATCCAATAAAACCACCCTGCCGCCCGTATCCAAAGGAGGTTCGTGCATTCGACCTTGAAAAATCCCACCAAGTGCTGCGAGCTCACCTCACACGAGTTAGCCAAGCGTCGCGTGCGTTCCATTCCTTAAAGTTAAGCATACGATATCAAGTGGCCTTTTGCAAAAAACAACGACATCGCAACTGGAGGGTTTCCCCGATTCGAAGTGCGGAATAAGTGCTCAGCGAAGCGCCGAGAACAACATCGGTGCGTGGAGGCATGCCGAAATAAGAGGATTTTGTGACAGTCGAGTGCAATGCTGGAGACGCCTCCAATGACGAACGCCGACGGACGTATAGTGGCCTGCCATAGTGGTGTCTTTGTCAAGTTGGATATCCGTGCACCGTGGCACCAAGGAAGCTTGGCACCGTGGCACCATGGCACCAAGGCACCAAGGCACCATGGCTCCGCGGCGCCATGGCACCAAGGCACCAAGACGCCAAGGCACCGTGGCGCCATGGCACCGTAGCGCCATGGCACCGTGGCGCCATGGCACTGTGGCGCCATGGCACCGTGTCACCATGGCACCAAGGCACCGTGGCGCCATGGCACCAAGGCACCATGGCGCCATGGCACCTAGGCACCTTGGCGCCATGGCACCTTGCATACTCATTTTTCTACATATCCGCTCTAATTTTTTTATTTTAAATATATTTCGATGTTACCTCATATGTCGTGGAGGTTTTCGTAATGTCCCATCGCCTTCTTTTAAAATTTTTATTTAATATCCTTAAATTTAAATATTTTATATCGTTATGTCATTCGTACAAATGCACACTCAATTGTTGGTTTAAGGCTACTTCATTCTAATATGCATATTTTTAGGTTGTCACTTATCCGTTGCATTCTGGGAGATTTTCCTAATGACCCCACATTATTTTTATATTTTTTTAAAATTTTTATTTCATATCCTTTAATTTAAATATATTATATCGTTATGTTATACGTACAAATATGCACTCGATTGTTGGTTTAAGGTTAGTTCATGCGCTGAGAATATTTTCCTAATTTTTTCAAATTTTTATAGATTCAACGTGAGCGCGGACGGATTCAAGGCGACCGTCGTTTGCAAGGAGCGTCGTACGGGGCAGATAGGAGCCGATGAAGGCCCCATGCCCGCTGCGTCTGCCGCATCTGAGAATCTGGACCGCCGCTCGCGGACCACGACATCGCACGATGAAGCGAGGGATTCGTGGGACGTGAGGGCGGCCTTTTGATTCACCCCGCGCACGAAATGCGAGGGGCGAAGGGCGATCGATAAAACTTGATAATGCCTGGGCATTAGGTATGCAGCACAGGAAACCAACTTCGAGCAAGCCTACATTGCGCTTCCCCCGCAACTGAGATGGCAGGCGGGTCAGGATGTCGCTGCTCGAGCAGGGATCCAACTTAACCGCACGTGCCAAACACAACTCACGCGCCGTGCGTCCAAATGCTCCGTCGATGCACGCCCGAAACCGGCCCCAACGCCCGGCAATAGATGCCGTGCGCTGCTGCCCATGCGAACGTTGCAAGGCTGAAGCAAGTCCCACTTGACACGATAGCCCGCCCGTGGGGGAGTAGAGGAGATAAAGGCACGCCGAGGCTCATGCACGGGCGCCGCCCACGCCGGCCGCCGGCGCTCGCCGCAGATTAGGCTCGGCCGCATGCATGCAGCGCCTGGAGATTGCCCCGAGATCTGCATCCAGTACTCGCCGCTCGCACGAAGGCACCGCCTCATCCGAAGTCAAGCACCAGCAGCCCCGTCGTGGACGACGCCACCGATAACCGACACGAGCGTACAATGAAGCGCCACCGACGTTGCTACACGGGCATGGACGGCTCGCACGGACTAGCCATGCATGCTGCCATGCGCCCACGCTGCTCGCCGACATGGCCACTGAGCGCCTATGCCAACTACCGACAGTCGCCTTAAAGTGCCTTCAACAACTCTACCCCCTTATATATGCTTAAAAAAAACCCAAGTGACAAGAGTAGACATGATTTTGCCAGAGAATCATACCAGACATATGCGAACCCGAACTGCACGTTTTGATGAGATACGGAGCTTGCGCACTCACAAAAACGTCGCGTAATTTGTAAATGATAAGTTTCGTTGAGAAAATATTTTTTTACAAATATCATTTATTAAAATTCAAAAAATATGTAAAAATAAATCAAAAATAGAAAAAATATCTATAAAAATATGACAAAATTAGGAAAATATTCTCAGCGCATGAACTAACCTTAAACCAACAATCGAGTGCATAATTGTACGTATAACGTAATGATATAAAATATTTAAATTTAAGGATATTAAATAAAAATTTTAATAAAATATAAAAATAACGTGGGGTCATTAGGAAAATCGCACAGAATGCAACGGATAAGTGACAACCCCAAAATATGCATATTAGAATGAAGTATCCTTAAACCAACAATTGAGTGCGCATTTGTACGAATGACGTAACGATATAAAATATTTAAATTTAAGGATATTAAATAAAAATTTGAAAAGAAGGCGACGGGACATTACGAAAACCGCCACGACATATTAGGTAACATCGAAATATATTTAAAATAAAAAAATTAGAGCGGATATGTAGAAAAATGAGTATGCAAGGTGCCATGGCGCCAAGGTGCCTAGGTGCCATGGCGCCATGGTGCCTTGGTGCCTTGGTGCCAAGCTACCTTGGTGCCACGGTGCACGGATATCCAACTTGACAAAGACACCACCATGGCAGGGCACTACGTCCGTCGGCGTTCGTCATTGGAGGTGTCTCCAGCATTGCACTCGACGGTGACAAAAACCTCTAATTGCGGCATGACTCCACACACCGATGTTGTTCTCCGCGCTTGGCTGAGCACTTATGCCGCACTCTGAATCGCGGAAATCCTCCAGTTCCGATGCCGTTGTTTTTCGCGAAAGGCCACTTGATATCGTATGCTTAACTTTTTGGAATGGAACACACGCGACGCTTGGCTAAATCGGGTGAGGTGAGCTCGCAGCCCTTTGTGGGATTTTTCAAGGACGAATGCACGAACCTCCTTTGGAGACGGGCGGCAGGGTGGTTGGATTGGATGGGGAGGGACGAACTGGAGCGACAAAGGGGTGAATCTCAGTGGATCGTGGCAGCAAGGCCACTCTGCCACTTACAATACCCCGTCGCGTATTTAAGTTGTCTGCAAAGAATTCTGCCCGCCGCTCGATGGAAATTGTACTTCAAGGCGGACGTCGCGACCCTTCCGCCGCGGCGGCTTAGCCAACAACACGTGCCCTTGGGGGCCGAGGCCCCTAATGCGGGTCGGCGAGCGGAAGGCGGGCGCATGAATCGCTTCTACCCCGGATTCTGACTTAGAGGCATTCAGTCATAATCCAGCACACGGTAGATTCGCGCCACTGGCTTTTCAACCAAGCGCGATGACCAATTGTGTGAATCGATGGTTCCTCTCGTACTGGGTTGAATTACTATTGCGACATAGTCCCACCGACAACCGACGGGTTCGGGACTGGGACCCCCATGCCCAGCCCTCAGAGTCAATCCTTTTCCCAAACTTACGGATCCATTTTGCCGACTTCCCTTGCCTACATTGTTCCATTGACCAGAGGTTGTTCACCTTGGAGACCTAATGTGGTTATGAGTACGACCGGGTGTGGACGGCATTCGGTCCTCCAGATTTTCAAGGGCCATTGGGAGCGCACCGGACACCACGCGACGTGCGATGCTCTTCCAGCTGCTGGACCCTACCTCCGGCTGAGCCGATTCCAGGGTGGGCAGGCTGTTAAATAGAAAAGATAACTCTTCCTGAGGCTCCCGCCGACGTCTCCGGACTTCCTAACGTTGTCGTCGTCCGCCACATCCCGGTTCAGGAATTTTAACCTGATTCCCTTTCGGAGCTCGCGCGAAACGCGCTATCTATCGGGTTTTCCCCGACCCTTAGGATCGACTAACCCATGTGCAAGTTCCGTTCACATGGAACCTTTCCCCTCTTTGGCCTTCAAAGTTCTCATTTGAATATTTGCTACTACCCCCAAGATCTGTACCGACGGCCGCTCCGCCCGGGCTCGCGCCCTAGGTTTTGCAGCGACCGCCACGCCCTCCTACTCATCAGGGCTTGCCACTTGGCCCGACGGCCGGGTGTAGGTCGCGCGGTTAAGCGCCATCCATTTTCGAGGCTAATTGATTCGGCAGGTGAGTTTTTACACACTCCTTAGCAGATTTCAACTTCCATGACCACCGTCCTGCTGTCTTAATCGACCAACACCCTTTGTGGGATCTAGGTTAGCGGGCATTTTGGCACCATAACCCGGCGTCCGGTTTATCCCGCATTGCCAGTTCTGCTTACCAAAAATGGCCCACTCGGAGCTCTTGATTCCATGGCGCGGCTCAATAATGCAGCCGCGCCGTCCTACCTATTTAAAGTTTTAGAATAGTTCAAGGGTGTTGCGGCTATGAGGCCTCTAATCATTGGCTTTACCCGATAGAACTCGTACGCGAGCTCCAGCTATCCTAAGGGAAACTTCGGAGGGAACCAACTACTAGATGGTTCGATTAGTCTTTCGCCCCTATACCCAGGTCAGATGAATGATTTGCACGTCAATATCGCTGCGGGCCTCCACCAGAGTTTCCTCTGGCTTCGCCCCGCTCAGGCATAGTTCACCATCTTTCGGGTCCCGACAAGTATGCTCACACTCGAACCCTTCTCAGAAGATCAAGGTCGGTCGGCGGTGCACCCCTCGGGGGGATACCACCAATCAGCTTCCTTGCGCCTTACGGGTTTACTAGACGGTTGACTCGCACACATGTCAGACGCCTTGGTCCGTGTTTCAAGACGGGTCGAATGGGGAGCCCACAGGCCAGCGTCCGGAGCACGCAGATACCGAAGCACGCCGGAGACGCGCGCTGCCTGCCATAATTGAGGAGACGGCATTCCACGAGCGTATCGAGAGCTCGGGCTTTGGCCCCCCCCAATCCACGCTGGTCCATGCCCCGGGTCGATCGGCGTACCGGCTCATCGCCGTTCTACATACGACCGGGGTGCATCGCCGGCCCCCATCCGCTTCCCTCCCGATAATTTCAAGCACTCTTTGATTCTCTTTTCAAAGTCCTTTTCATCTTTCCCTCGCGGTACTTGTTCGCTAACGGTCTCTCGCATATATTTAGCCTTGGATGGAATTCACCGCCCGATTTGGGCTGCATTCCCAAGCAACCCGACTCGTAGACAGCGCCTCGTGGTGCGATAGGGTCCGGGCACGACGGGGATCTCACCTTCTCCTGTGCCCCCTTCCAGTGGACTTGGGCCCGGTCCGCCGCTGAGAATGCTTCTCCAGACTACAATACGGACGATGGAGCTGCCCGATTCTAAGCCTGGGCTATTCCCGATTCGCTCGCCGTTACTAAGGGAATCCTTGTAAGTTTCTTTTCCTCCGCTTATTGATATGCTTAAACTCAACGTGTAATCCTGCCTGACCTGGGGTCACGGTAGGAGCGCCTGAGCGCGAAGGGGTCCTGGAGTCCGGACGCGCGACGGGCCATAGCCGCAACGCCAAAGAAAGGTTGAGTTGCAACCACCACTTACCGTGACGTCTGTCGACGTGGACTCGTATTTAGGCCAGCCGTGAGCTCGAGGCACACGGGAGGCCAGTATCTGCCCCGCGACGACAACGCGCCCCGTGATTGAGGCACGATGCGAGGGGGAGACGCGATGCGTGATGCCCAGGCAGACGTGCCCTCGGCCTAATGGCTTCGTCCGCAACTTGCATTCAAAGACTCCATGGTTCAGGGGATTCTGCAATTCACACCAAGTATCGCATTTCGCAATGTTCTTCATCGATACAAGAGCCGAGATATCCATTGCCGAGAGTCGTTTTCGTTTACAGAAGAAGCACAGGTCCCCCTACGCACACCGCGGATGGGGCGCGAGGGGCAGGCTATCGATTTAAGTATTCCTTAGCACTTTCCGCGCTGGGGTTCATTGGTCGCCCGCCGACGCATGCGCCGGGGACGGAGGGAGGTGCTCGTGCGGAGTGCCGGAGTACCCCGCCCGCGCGGACTCCCCAGTTGTTAAACACGTTCGTGGGGTCATTCTGCTTTGCAGGTTTTGATAATGATCCTTCCGTAGGTTCACCTACGGAAACCTTGTTACGACTTCTCCTTCCTCTAAATGATAAGGTTCAATGGACTTCTCGCGATGTCGTGGGCAGCGAACCGCCCACGACGATGCGATCCGAACATTTCACTGGATCATTTAATCGGTAGGAGCGACGGGCGGTGTGTACAAAGGGCAGGGACGTAGTCAACGCGAGCTGATTACTCGCGCTTACTAGGAATTCCTCGTTGAAGACCAACAATTTCAATGATCTATCCCCATCACAATAAAATTTCAAAGATTACCTGAGCCTGTCGGCCAAGGCTTTAAACTCATTGAATACATCAGTGTAGTGCACGTGCGGCCCAGAACATCAAAGGGCATCACAGACCTGTTATTGCTTCAAACTTCCGCGGCCTAAAAGGTCGTAGTCCTTCTAAGAAGCTGGCCGCGAAGGGATACCCCCGCATAGTTAGTGTAACACCCCACATTTTACATGTACTAGTAATGTTCACATAAAATGACATACGACTTGATTTAATTACTACCAAAATTTTTTTTCAAGTGTTCAAGTGTTAGATTGGGGCACTATGTGGAAGTCTATTTAGAGACTGTGGCCTTAAACGGAGAAAATCATTGACGTGCTTATGGAACTTAGGAAGCTAGCAGGTGAGTCACCTGTGTGGTTGGCTTAAAAAAATATATATATACATGAGGGAGAATAATTCATTCATAAGTGAACTCACTTGAAGTCTAGACGTTAGTAAAAAGAAAGGGGAACGAAGACAAGGCTTAACGCCGAAACTTTCCAAGTCTTGTGACAAACGAAGCCCAAGTTAGGGAGGCTATTAAAGCCAATGGTTTAGATTTATATTGGGCCAATATGTTCAGCCCAAGATTTTTATATAATATGCCCAACTACATTCATTCACTACTAACAAAATTGGGCCCAAACAAAGTGCAAGAAAGATTAAGGAAAATGGTCCACTAAAGCCCATTGATTTAGAGATCCAAAAGGGCCAAGTGAAAGGGGAAAATTAGTCATTGACCAACTTGAGTTAATCATATGCAAATATCATGAGAAAGTCGGTCTAAGGTCTCCTTAAAAAGGGACCAAAACCGAGCTCCTTAGGTTAACTAATAAAAGACCATAAATTTCAGCTTTTCTCTCTAAGTTTCTCTTGGCATTTCTTCACCTTGGAAGGCAACCAAAGGCTACTTTTTGAGTTATTGAATTAGACCTACACCTTGGGAGTTAAGGTATGTAAAAATAACCATATACTTGATATGAATTTTCCATGGAAAGCAAGATAAGTTGGCTGGTGCACTGTGCACGAATTTCTGGACAGCTTGTGTCCTGAAAGTTGTTGTTTGGTTTTCTTGGCTTTGGAACGATTCTTACCCTGATTTTTGACTTTAATATGATATAAAGTTGATGTTATTAATAGGTTAGAGTGTGTATATGGTTGCCAAGGTTGCTGGACTGTTTTGCTAGTTCTTTGGAAACAAGTATCCTTATATGATCTTATGTGCTTCCAAAATGGTATTGGACTGTTTTGATGAGGGGGTTGATGTTTCACGTTTCCCCCTGTGTTTTGAGATATTTTGTGACTATGTTAAGGTTTATTTGATGTATATATATGTTGGGAGCATCTGGTTCAAAGTTGGGACAAGTATGAATTGTTAACAACGAAATGTAGGGAGACGACGAGATGTTGTGCTTCTTAGTTGAGCGTTTTGTAAAATGGTTCTGTGTTGTAGTTATGGACTGTTTCCAACATGTTATAGAGCTAATATAGGCTGTATAAATCATGTATATGATAATGTGTACTGGTTGAAGACAGTTAGAATTGAGAAAGTCGGAATAACACCATTGAGTCGATGGTTATACGTTTGTTGCCAAAGTGTTTTGTCTTGTGAGATTGGGCCGTCCAGATGCATTGATTAGCTGCTAATACTAGCTTTAAAACATGATATTGTAGATAAATAGTTGGAAGAAAAGAAGTCATTTCGAGGTAAAAACAAGTTGATATGTCAAGGTATGTAAGGCTATTCGATCTCTTATTATTTGGCATGGAATCCAAAGTCTTTATTGGCACATAGAGATCTTTACAAACTTCGATATAACCACTCCACTCTTTCACATGTATTTGTGTGTCCAGATTCGAGAATTGTCACTGCTGCATACATACATTGGATACCATGACATATGAGTCTTCTTTTAGCTAAATAAAGTTCATACGTTGTTTATGTCCTACATGTTTCACTAATTGTATAACCCACTCTTTTCATTGTGATATGATGTTACATGGTCACATACTTGTCATTTGTCATGCTTATAGTCTTATAGCTCTAATGTTACGACCACCAAAGATTCATCTCAAAAGTAATAAGAAGATATATGTATACAGTTGCTTCTGTTGGAAGGTATCCCAAGGGTGAAAGAATTACCTAGCATGGGTCAATCCCAGTATTACAGGGGGTATCCCAGGGGTGAAAGGAAAGCCTAGCATGGGTCGATCCTGATATAGATTTACCACTGATCAGCTGGTCATCTGTATTACATGCTGTGCACAGATTATACAAGTGATAAGAGTAAAGTAACATAATTGTTATAAGATGCATGACTCCACAATATTCATAAAGGTGGTCTTTTACCCTACAACAGTATATGGTTTCATTTGAGATTTTATCTCATATATGGTACATGTTGCCTTACATATTCAGTACATTATTTCGTACTGACGTCCCTGTTGGGGGACCTGCATTCCATGTTGCAGGTGCAGAAGCTAATAAACCTCCCCAGTAAGAGTACAGGATATCAACGGCAGTCACTGAGCTCCAGGTTGCTTCGGGGCTTTGAGTCTTATCATATATTTTTGCATTGTATAGTATCTTATCATGAGGCGGGGCCTGTCCCGACCCTTATAAGATAATGTTTCTTTTCTAGAGGCTTTGTAGACTATGTAAAGTATAGTATGGTCATGTATCGTATCGTAGACATTGTGGCTCCAACGGCCTCGTCATACAACATCTTTTGGCTTGCTAGTCCCATTTATCTTTTGAGGGCATGTTTAGTATAAAAGTAACTTATAATGTTCATAGGTAATGTATTGCTACAGGTTGGTTCTCCCGAGCCTTACCGGCAATGGGTGCCAGTCCGCCTTAATAGGATTTGGGGCGTGACAGAAGTGGTATCAAAGCGGGTCATCCTAGGGAGTCTACAAAGCGGTGTCTATGTAGAATCATGTTTATCGATGTGTTGTGCACCACATTTATAAACAAGAGGCTACGTGGCATTTAGGGGTTATCACTTCTTTTCATTCTTTAGATCGTGCCATAGAGCCAAATATTATAAGTGTACCATGTCTAACCCCTGAATTATTTTGTACAGTAAGTATGCCAGAGACAAGGAAGAGTAAAGGTAAAGGAAAGGAAGTAGAAGTGGTAGTTGATATACCCGATCGGGCGAGACGACAAAGTGAGGCTCTAGATGAGTCTCTATCACAGACATCTCCAACCCCTCCATCTGTTGATGTACCAGGAAGTAGTGAAAATCCCCGAGAACCACCTGTTGATGCTTCTGTGCAGGATTTGAGAAATGCAGTTCAACTGTTGACTTGTATAGTTGCTGGCCAAGGTCAAAGACAAGAAGGCCCAGTTGCAGGTGCAGTTGGTGCAGGTAGGGTAGCCAGTACGAGAATAAGTGATTTCCTCAACTTAGACCCTCCATCATTCACTGGGTTAGATCCAAGTGAAGATCCACAGGAATTTATTGATCAGATCCAACGCACCTTAGATGTTATGCATGTAAGTGGTTCGGAAGCTGCTGAGTTGGCAATATATAGATTGAAGGGTCTGGCTATACTGTGGTACGAAGCCTGGAAGCATTCCGAAGGCATAGATACACCTCCAACTACTTGGGAGGAGTTCAAAATGGCCTTTCTTGATCATTACTTTCCATTAGAGATCCGAGAGGCCCGTGCAGATCAGTTCCTGAACCTCCATCAGGGGAATATGAGCGTGAGGGAATATAGTCTTAAATTTAATTCTCTGGCCAGGTACGCTTCTAATATTGTTGCTACTATGGCAGAAAGAGTCCATCGGTATGTGGATAGGTTGGATTCATATTTGGTTAGAGATTGTACCATTGCTTCTTTGAATAAAGACATGGATATAGCGAGGATGCAAGCTTTTGCACAGAAACTGGAGGATCAGAGACAAAGAAGGAGGGCACAAGTAATAGAAAGGGGGCAATCCAAGAGGGCCAGATCTACAAGATAGTTTACACCACCCCAGGGTGAGTTTAGGCCACGATTTTCTAATAGGCCACCCAGGCCATCATCCTCTTACTCTATAGCTAGTGCTCCACCACAACTTCAAGGGTCTAGAAATGATCAATTTGGGCAGAAAAGTGAGGGCCAAGGTACACGGACAACAGGATATTCGGGAAGCCAGCAAATGCCTCCTAGGCAGCCTTGCAGACAATGTGGGAGATATCATATAGGTGTGTGTCGCAGGGGAACGGATGTTTGGTATTGGTGTGGTATGCCAGGGCATGTAATAAAAGATTGCCCAAGAAGACGCAGGGGTGATATGACACAACCTACTGGATCAGCTGTTGTATCATCATCATCAGTGCCTCCATTAGGTAGAGGTGAGCAATTTCCTATAGGTCACGGCAGAGGTATTAGAGGGGCAGCTAGTTCCAGCGTGGCCCAAAATCGCACATATGCTCTAGGGACTCGACAGAACCTGGAAGCTTCACCCGGTGTGGTTATAGGTACATTGTCCATCTTCTCACATAAAGTGTATGCATTAATTGACCCTGGTTCTACATTGTCATATATTCCTCCATTAGTTGCTGGGAAGCTTGGTAGAACACCTAAATATTTGAATAAACCACTTGCGGTGTCTACACCAACTGGGGAGTCAATTATAGCTAGAAGAGTCTATTGTGACTGCATAGTGACTGTCTGCGACCGAGATACATTAGCTGATCTTATCGAGTTAGAAATGGTAGAATTTGATGTTATAATGGGTATGGATTGGTTGGCTTCTTGCTATGCCACCGTTGACTGCCGAACCAAGAGGGTGTACTTTCACTTTCCAAATGAAGCAGTCCTTGAATGGCAAGGCAATATTGGGGCACCAAAAGGGAGGTTTATCTCTTATTTTAAAGCCAGAAAAATGATATCAAAGGGATATATATGTCATCTCGTTAGAGTGAGAGACATGGAGGCAGAATCACCAACTATCCATTCTGTTCCAATAGTGAATGAATTTATTGATGTCTTTCCTGAGGAACTCCCTGGTTTGCCTCCAAAATGAGAAATAGATTTTGGTATTGACTTATTACCAGGCACGAGCCTATCTCTATTCCTCCATATAGAATGGCCCCGGCAGAATACGTGAATTAAAGGAGCAACTGAAAGACTTGTTAGAAAAGGGTTTTATAAGGCCTAGTGTGTCCCCTTGGGGTGCACCAGTTTTATTTGTGCATAAAAAGGATGGCACATTGAGGATGTGTATTGACTACCGACAACTGAATAGGGTGACAATTAAGAATAAATATCCCCTCCCCAGAATTGATGACTTCTTTGATCAGTTACAGGGTGCCAAATACTTTTCAAAGATCGATTTGAGATCAGGTTATCATCAGGTGAGAGTGAAGAAAAAAGATATACCTAAGACAGCTTTTCGAACCACATATGGTCACTTTGAATTTCTTGTTATGTCATTTGGGCTAACAAATGCACCAGCAGTTTTTATGGATTTGATGAATAGGGTATTCAAGCCTTTCCTGGATGTGTTCGTGATAGTATTTATAGATGATATTCTGGTGTATTCAAGGTCAGAAAAGGACCATGCAAATCATTTACGACTAGTACTACAAGTTCTCCGTGATCGCTGGTTGTATGCTAAGTTTTCCAAATGTGAATTTTGGTTAAAATCAGTGACATTTTTGGGCCATATTGTATCGGATGAAGGAATAAGGGTGGATTCACAAAACATAGAGGCTGTTAAAGATTGGCCAAGGCCAACGACACCTACAGAAGTTCGAAGCTTCCTTGGATTGGCAGGTTATTACAGAAGGTTTGTTGAAGGTTTTTCTTCTATGTCTGCACCTCTTACTAAGCTAACTCACAAGGAAACCAAATTCCAATTGAATTATGCATGTGAAAGGAGCTTTCAAGAGTTGAAAAGCAGGTTAACCCCAGCACCTGTGCTAGTGCTTCCAGAAGGCTCAGAGGGATATGCAGTGTATTGTGATGCTTCCGGAGTTGGTTTTGGGTGTGTACTAACACAACATAGTAAGGTGATTGCTTATGCCTCGAGACAATTGAGACCACACGAGAAAAACTACCCAACACATGATCTTGAACTAGCAGCGGTTGTATTTGCTTTAAAGATATGGCGCCACTATTTGTATGGGGTGCACGTGGACATATATACAGATCATAAGAGTTTACAGTATATTTTCAAGTAGAAAGATCTAAATTTGAGGCAGCGGAGGTGGCTAGAGTTAATAAAGGATTATGATACTGATACATTATACCATCCAGGGAAAGCAAATGTGGTGGCTGATGCTCTAAGTCATAAGACACTCATGGGTACCAGTGATCAGAAAGGGGTAAAGCAAGGCATGGCTAAGGATCTGCGTCAACTAGCCAATCTGGGTGTTCATCTACTCGAAACTCCAAGAAAGGATATTATTGTACATAATGCTACCGATTCTTCATTAATAAGGGAAGTGAAAGAAAAACAGTGTTATGATCCTATCCTACAATGCCTTAAGGAGAAAGTAAGTCAAGGTATAATGAAGGAGTTTAGGCTTACACAAGATGGAGTACTTTATTGACAAAATAGATTGTGTGTGCCTGATGTTAACAGACTCAGAAGGAGAATAATGGAAGAAGCCCATCATTCAAGATATTCCGTCCACCTAGGATCTACTAAGATGCATCATGACCTAAAGGGAGTGTTTTGGTGGGGAGGCATCAAAAAGGACCTTACAGAGTTTGTGGCTCAATGTCCTACTTGTCAACAAGTCAAAGTAGAGCACCAAAAGCCAGGTGGTTACATGCAATGTATAGAGATTCCAACTTGGAAGTGGGATATGACTAATATGGATTTTGTAACTGGTTTGCCTCGTTCAGTTAATAAGTTTGACTCCATATGGGTGATAGTTGATAGACTCACAAAGTCAGCGCACTTCCTGCCAGTTAGAAGTGATTATACAGCTGAAGAATATGCCAAATTATACCTCAAAGAGATAGTTAGGCTACATGGGGTCCCACTCTCTATTATATCTGATCGAGGAGCTCAATTCACAGCAAAATTTTGGAAGTCCTTTCAAAGGAGGTTAGGGACGCATGTGAATTTGAGTACAGCCTTCCATCCCCAAACAGACGGCCAAGCAGAGCGTACTATTCAAACACTTGAGGATATGTTGCGAACCTGTGCATTAGATTTTAAAGGTAGCTGGGTAGAACACTTTCCCCTTATTGAATTTGCCTATAATAACAGCTACCATTCGAGCATCAAGATGGCGCCTTACGAAGCTTTGTATGGGAGGAAATGTAGGTCACCAATTGGTTGGTTCAAAGTGGGTGAAACCACCTTGCTCAGGCCAGATTTAGTCCAACAAGCCATGGAAAAAGTTAAGGTGATACAACAATGGCTAAAAACAGCCCAAAGTCGTCATAAATCATATGCAAATATGCGGAGAAGAGGGCTGGAATTCTCTATTGGAGATTGGGTATTTTTAAAGGTATCACCAATGAAAGGGGTTATGAGATTTGGTAAGAAAGGGAAACTAAGCCCACGTTACATATGGCCATATAAGATTACTAAAAGGGTCGGACAAGTTGCATATGAATTAGAGCTACCCCAGGAACTTTCAATGGTTTATCCAGTGTTTCAAGTGTCAATGCTTCGAAAATGCATAGGTGACCCCTCTCGTATCACTCCTATAGAAGATGTACAAGTCACAGAGGATCTTACTTATGAAGAGATACCGGTTGCTATTCTAGATCGCCAAATTAAAAAGTTAAGGAACAAAGAAATGGCATCAGTAAAGGTACTCTGGAGAAACAGCCAAGTAGAAGAAATAACGTGGGAACCGGAGGAAGTAATGACATCCAAATACCCTCATCTATTTGAAGAAAAGGAGGGACCAAAAGATACAGAGGAGGAACATTAATAGGTATGTGTTTGAATAGTAGTTATGTTATTAACAGTTGTGTGACCAGAAATTCAAACCTGCCTAGACTATACAGTTATGTTAACATTCGGGACGAATGTTCCTAAAGGGGGAGGATGTAACACCCCACATTTTACATGTACTAGTAATGTTCACATAAAATTACATACGACATGATTTAATTACTACCAAAATTTTTTTTCAAGTGTTCAAGTGTTAGATTGGGGCACTATATGGAAGTCTATTTAGAGACTGTGGCCTTAAACAGAGAAAATTATTGACGTGCTTATGGAACATAGGAAGCTAGCAGGTGAGTCACCTGTGTGGTTGGCTTAAAAAAATATATATATACATGAGGGAGAATAATTCATTCATATGTGAACTCACTTGAAGTCTAGACGTTAGTAAAAAGAAAGGGGAACGAAGACAAGGCTTAACGCCGAAACTTTCCAAGTCTTGTGACAAAAGAAGCCCAAGTTAGGGAGGATATTAAAGCCAATGGTTTAGCATTATATTGTGCCATGAAGTTATGCCCAAGATTTTTATATAATATGCCCAACTACATTCATTCACTACTAACAAAATTGGGCCCAAACAAAGTGCAAGAAAGATTAAGGAAAATGGTCCACTAAAGCCCATTGATTTAGAGATCCAAAAGGGCCAAGTGAAAGGGGAAAATTAGTCATTGACCAAATTGAGTTAATCATCTGCAAATATCAGGAGAAAGTCGGTCTATGGTCTCCTTAAAAAGGGACCAAAACCGAGCTCCTTAGGTTAACTAATAAAAGACCAGAAATTTCAGCTTTTCTCTCTAAGTTTCTCTTGGCATTTCTTCACCTTGGAAGGCAACCAAAGGCTACTTTTTGAGTTCTTGAATTATACCTACACCTTGGGATTTAAGGTATGTAAAAATAACCATATACTTGATATGAATTTTCCATGGAAAGCAAGATAAGTTGGCTGGTGCACTGTGCAGGAATTTCTGGACAGCTTGTGTCCTGAAAGTTGTTGTTTGGTTTTCTTGGCTTTGGAACGATTCTTACCCTGATTTTTGACTTTAATATGATATAAAGTTGAGATTATTAATAGGTTATAGTGTGTATATGGTTGCCAAGGTTGCTGGACTGTTTTGCTAGTTCTTTGGAAACAAGTATCCTTATATGATCTTATGTGCTTCCAAAATGGTATTGGACTGTTTTGATGAGGGGGTTGATGTTTCACGTTTACCCCTGTGTTTTGAGATATTTTGTGACTATGTTAAGGTTTATTTGATGTATATATATGTTGGGAGCATCTGGTTCAAAGTTGGGACAAGTATGAATTGTTAACGACGAAATGTAGGGAGACGACGAGATGTTGTGCTTCTTAGTTGAGCGTTTTGTAAAATGGTTCTGTGTTGTAGTTATGGACTGTTTCCAGCATGTTATAGAGCTAATATAGGATGTATACATCATGTATATGATAATGTGTATTGGTTGAAGACAGTTAGAATTGAGAAAGTCGGAATAACACCATTGAGTCGATGGTTATACGTTTGTTGCCAAAGTGTTATGTCTTGTGAGATTTGGCCGTCCAGATGCATTGATTAGCTGCTAATACTAGCTTTAAAACATGATATTGTAGATAAATAGTTGGAAGAAAAGAAGTCATTTCGAGGTAAAAACAAGTTGATATGTCAAGGTATGCAAGGCTATTCGATCTCTTATTATTTGGCATGGAATGCAAAGTCTTTATTGGCACATAGAGATCTTTACAAACTTCGATATAACCACTCCACTCTTTCACATGTATTTGTGTGTCCAGATTCGAGCATTGTCACTACTGCATACATACATTGGATACCATGACATATTAGTCTTCTTTTAGCTAAATAAAGTTCATACGTTTTTTATGTCCTACATGTTTCACTAATTGTATAACCCACTCTTTTCATTGTGATATGATGTTACATGGTCACATACTTGTCATTTGTCATGCTTATAGTCTTATAGATCAAATTTTATGACCACCAAAGATTCATCTCAAAAGTAATAAGAAGATATATGTATACAGTTGCTTTTGTTGGGTGGTATCCCAGGGGTGAAAGAATCACCTAGCATGGGTCAATCCCAGTATTACAGGGAGTATCCCAGGGGTGAAAGAAAAGCCTAGCATGGGTCGATCCTGATATAGATTTACCACTGATCAGCTGGTCATCTGTATTACATGCTGTGCACAGATTATACAAGTGATAAGAGTAAAGTAACATAATTGTTATAAGATGCATGACTCCACAATATTCATAAAGGTGGTCTTTTACCCTACAACAGTATATGGTTTCATTTGAGCTTTTATCTCATATATGGTACATGTTGCCTTACATATTCAGTACATTATTTCGTACTGACGTCCCTGTTGGGGGACCTGTATTCCATGCTGCAGGTGCAGAAGCTAATAAACCTCCCCAGTAAGAGTACAGGATATCAACGGCAGTTACTGAGCTCCAGGTTGCTTCGGGGCTTTGAGTCTTCTTATATATTTTTGCATTGTATAGTATCTTATCATGAGGTGGGGCCTTTCCCGACCCTTATAAGATAATGTTTCTTGTCTAGAGGCTTTGTAGACTATGTAAAGTATAGTATGGTCATGTATCGTATCGTAGACATTGTGGCTCCAACGGCCTAGTCATACAACATCTTTTGGCTTGCTAGTCCCATTTATCTTTTGAGGGCATGTTTAGTATAAAAGTAACTTATAATGTTCATAGGTAATGTATTGCTACAGGTTGGTTCTCCCGAGCCTTACCGGCAACGGGTGCCAGTCCGCCTTAATAGGATTTGGGGCGTGACAGAAGTGGTATCAAAGCAGGTCGTCCTAGGGAGTCTACAAAGCCGTGTCTATGTAGAATCATGTTTATCGATGTGTTGTGCACCACATTTATAAACAAGAGGCTACGTGGCATTTAGGGGTTATCACTTCTTTTCATTCTTTAGATCGTGCCATAGAGCCAAATATTATAAGTGTACCATGTCTAACCCCTGAATTATTTTGTACAGTAAGTATGCCAGAGACAAGGAAGAGTAAAGGTAAAGGAAAGGAAGTAGAAGTGGTAGTTGGTATACCCAATCGGGCGAGACGACAAAGTGAGGCTCTAGATGAGTCTCTATCACATACATCTCCAACCCCTCCATCTGTTGATGTACCAGGAAGTAGTGAAAATCCCCGAGAACCACCTGTTGATGCTTCTGTGCAGGATTTGAGAAATGCAGTTCAACTGTTGACTTGTATAGTTGCTGGCCAAGGTCAAAGACAAGAAGGCCCAGTTGCAGGTGCAGTTGGTGCAGGTAGGGTAGCCAGTATAAGAATACGTGATTTCCTCAACTTAGACCCTCCATCATTCACTGGGTCAGATCCAAATGAAGATCCACAGGATTTTATTGATCAGATCCAACGCACCTTAGATGTTATGCATGTAAGTGGTTCGGAAGCTGCTGAGTTGGCAATATATAGATTGAAGGGTGTGGCTATACTGTGGTACGAAGCCTGGAAGCATTCCAAAGGTATAGATACACCTCCAAGTACTTGGGAGGAGTTCAAAATGGCCTTTCTTGATCATTACTTGCCATTAGAGATCCGAGAGGCCCGTGCAGATCAGTTTCTGAACCTCCATCAGGGGAATATGAGCATGAGGGAATATAGTCTTAAATTTAATTCTCTAGCCAGGTACGCTCCTAATATTGTTGCTACTATGGCAGAAAGAGTCCATAGGTATGTGGATAGGTTGGATTCATATTTGGTTAGAGATTGTACCATTGCTTCTTTGAATAAAGACATGGATATAGCGAGGATGCAAGCTTTTGCACAGAAACTGGAGGATCAGAGACAAAGAAGGAGGGCACAAGAAATAGAAAGGGGCAATCCAAGAGGGCCAGATCTACAGGACAGTTTACACCACCCCAGGGTGAGTTTAGGCCACGATTTTCTAATAGGCCACCCAGGCCATCATCCTCTTACTCTATAGCTAGTGCTCCACCACCACTTCAAGGGTCTAGAAATGATCAATTTGGGCAGAGAAGTGAGGGCCAAGGTACACGGACAACAGGATATTCGGGAAGCCAGCAAATGCCTCCTAGGCAGCCTTGCATACAATGTGGGAGATATCATATAGGTGCGTGTCACAGGGGAACGGATGTTTGGTATTGGTGTGGTATGCCAGGGCATGTAATAAAAGATTGCCCAAGAAGACGCAGGGGTGATATGACACAACCTACTGGATCAGCTGTTGTATCATCATCATCAGTGCCTCCATCAGGTAGAGGTGAACAATTTCCTATAGGTCACGGCAGAGGTATTAGAGGGGCAGCTAGTTCCAGCGTGGCCCAAAATCGCACATATGCTCTAGGGACTCGACAGAACCTGGAAGCTTCACCCGGTGTGGTTATAGGTACATTGTCCATCTTCTCACATAAAGTGTATGAATTAATTGACCCTGGTTCTACATTGTCATATATTCCTCCATTAGTTGCTGGGAAGCTTGGTAGAACACCTAAATTATTGAATAAACCACTTGCGGTGTCTACACCAACTGGGGAGTCAATTATAGCTAGAAGAGTCTATTGTGACTGCATAGTGACTGTCTGCGACCGAGATACATTAGCTGATCTTATCGAGTTAGAAATGGTAGAATTTGATGTTATAATGGGTATGGATTGGTTGGCTTCTTGCTATGCCACCGTTGACTGCCGAACCAAGAGGGTGTACTTTCACTTTCCAAATGAAGCAGTCCTTGAATGGGAAGGAAATATTGGGGCACCAAAAGGGAGGTTTATCTCTTATTTTAAAGCCAGAAAAATGATATCAAAGGGATATATATGTCATCTCGTTAGAGTGAGAGACATGGAGGCAGAATCACCAACTATCCATTCTGTTCCAATAGTGAATGAATTTATTGATGTCTTGCCTGAGGAACTCCCTGGTTTGCCTCCAGAACGAGAAATAGATTTTGGTATTGACTTATTACCAGGCACCGAGCCTATCTCTATTCCTCCATATAGAATGGCCCCGGCAGAATTACGTGAATTAAAGGAGCAACTGAAAGACTTGTTAGAAAAGGGTTTTATAAGGCCTAGTGTGTCCCCTTGGGGTGCACCAGTTTTATTTGTGCGTAAAAAGGATGGCACATTGAGGATGTGTATTGACTACCGACAACAGAATAGGGTGACAATTAAAAATAAATATCCCCTCCCCTGAATTGATGACTTCTTTGATCAGTTACAGGGTGCCAAATACTTTTCAAAGATCGATTTGAGATCAGTTTATCATCAGGTGAGAGTGAAGGAAAAAGATATACCTAAGACAGCTTTCCGAACCAGATATGGTCACTTTGAATTTTTTGTTATGTCGTTTGGGCTAACGAATGCACCAGCAGTTTTTATGGATTTGATGAATAGGGTATTCAAGCCTTTCCTGGATGTGTTCGTGATAGTATTTATAGATGATATTCTGGTGTATTCAAGGTCAGAAAAGGACCATGCAAATCATTTACGACTAGTACTACAAGTTCTCCGTGATCGCCGGTTGTATGCTAAGTTTTCTAAATGTGAATTTTTGTTAAAATCAGTGACATTTTTTGGCCATATTGTATCGGATGAAGGAATAAGGGTGGATTGACAAAACATAGAGGCTGTGAAAGATTGGCCAAGGCCAACGACACCCACAGAAGTTCGAAGCTTCCTTGGATTGGCAGGTTATTACAGAAGGTTTGTTGAAGGTTTTTCTTCTATGTCTGGACCTCTTACTAAGCTAACTCACAAGGAAACCAAATTCCAATTGAATGATGCATGTGAAAGGAGCTTTCAAGAGTTGAAAAGCAGGTTAACCCCAGCACCTGTGCTAGTGCTTCCAGAAGGCTCAGAGGGATATGCAGTGTATTGTGATGCTTCCGGAGTTGGTTTGGGGTGTGTACTAACACAACATGGTAATGTGATTGCTTATGCCTCGAGACAATTGAGACCACACGAGAAAAACTACCCAACACATGATCTTGAACTAGCAGCGGGTGTATTTGCTTTAAAGATATGGCGCCACTATTTGTATGGGGTGCACGTGGACATATATACAGATCATAAGAGTCTACAGTATATTTTCAAGTAGAAAGATCTAAATTTGACGCAGCGGAGGTGGCTAGAGTTAATAAAGGATTATGATATTGATATATTATACCATCCAGGGAAAGCAAATATGGTGGCTGATGCTCTAAGTCGTAAGACACTCATGGGTACCAGTGATCAGAAAGGGGTAAAGCAAGGCATGGCTAAGGATCTGCGTCAACTAGCCAATCTGGGTGTTCGTCTACTCGAAACTCCAAGAAAGGATATTATTGTACATAATGCTACCGATTCTTCATTAATAAGATAAGTGAAAGAAAAACAGTGTTATGATCCTATCCTACAATGCCTTAAGGAGAAAGTAAGTCAAGGTATAATGAAGGAGTTTAGGCTTACACAAGATGGAGTACTTTATTGCCAAAATAGATTGTGTGTGCCTGATGTTAACAGACTCAGAAGGAGAATAATGGAATAAGCCCATCATTCAAGATATTTCGTCCACCCAGGATCTACTAAGATGTATCATGACCTAAAGGGAGTGTTTTGGTGGGGAGGCATGAAAAAGGACCTTGCAGAGTTTGTGGCTCAATGTCCTACTTGTCAACAAGTCAAAGTAGAGCACCAAAAGCCAGGTGGTTACATGCAATGTATAGAGATTCCAACTTGGAAGTGGGATATGACTAATATGGATTTTGTAACTGGTTTGCCTCGTTCAGTTAATAACTTTGACTCCATATAGGTGATAGTTGATAGACTCACAAAGTCAGCGCACTTCCTGCCAGTTAGAAGTGATTATACAGCTGAAGAATATGCCAAATTATACCTCAAAGAGATAGTTAGGCTACATGGGGTCCCACTCTCTATTATATCTGATCGAGGAGCTCAATTCACGGCAAAATTTTGGAAGTCCTTTCAAAGGAGTTTAGGGACGCAAGTGAATTTGAGTACAGCCTTCCATCCCCGAACAGACGGCCAAGCAGAGCGTACTATTCAAACACTTGAGGATATGTTGCGAACCTGTGCATTAGATTTTAAAGGTAGCTGGGTAGAACACTTGCCCCTTATTGAATTTGCCTATAATAACAGCTACCATTCGAGCATCAAGATGGCGCCTTACGAAGCTTTGTATGGGAGGAAATGTAGGTCACCAATTGGTTGGTTCGAAGTGGGTGAAACTACCTTTCTCGGACCAGATTTAGTCCAACAAGCCATCGAAAAAGTTAAGGTGATACAACAACGGCTAAAAACAGCCCAAAGTTATCATAAATCATATGCAGATATGCGGAGAAGAGGGCTGGAATTCTCTATTGGAGATTGGGCATTTTTAAAGGTATCACCAATGAAAGGGGTTATGAGATTTGGTAAGAAAGGGAAACTAAGCCCACGTTACATATGGCCATATAAGATTACTAAAAGGGTCGGACAAGTTGCATATGAATTAGAGCTACCCCAGGAACTTTCAATGGTTCATCCAGTGTTTCATGTGTCAATTCTTCGAAAATGCATAGGTGACCCCTCTCGCATCACTCCTATAGAAGATGTACAGGCCACAAAGGATCTTACTTATGAAGAGGTACCGGTTGCTATTCTAGATCGCCAAATTAAAAAGTTAAGGAACAAATAAATGGCATCAGTAAAGGTGCTCTGGAGAAACAGCCAAGTAAAAGAAATAACGTGGGAACCGGAGGAAGTAATGACATCCAAATACCCTCATCTATTTGAAGAAAAAGAGGGACCAAAAGATACAGAGGAGGAACATTAATAGGTATGTGTTTGAATACTAGTTATGTTATTAACAGTTGTGTGACCAGAAATTCAAACCTGCCTAGACTATACAGTTATGTTAACATTCGGGATGAATGTTCCTAAGGGGGGGAGGATGTAACACCCCACATTTTACATGTACTAGTAATGTTCACATAAAATTACATACGACATGATTTAATTACTACCAAAATTTTTTTTCAAGTGTTCAAGTGTTAGATTGGGGCACTATATGGAAGTCTATTTAGAGACTGTGGCCTTAAACGGAGAAAATCATTGATGTGCTTATGGAACTTAGGAAGCTAGCAGGTGAGTCACTTGTGTGGTTGGCTTAAAAAAATATATATATACATGAGGGAGAATAATTCATTCATAAGTGAACTCACTTGAAGTCTAGACGTTAGTAAAAAGAAAGGGGAACGAAGACAAGGCTTAACGCCGAAACTTTCCAAGTCTTGTGACAAAAGAAGCCCAAGTTAGGGAGGATATTCAAGCCAATGGTTTAGCATTATATTGGGCCATGATG
>CM061555.1:229704549-229707049 GCA_030864225.1 Capsicum baccatum var. pendulum | reverse complement strand
TAACTGTTTGGAATGGAACGCACGCGATGCTTGGATAACTCGGGTGAGGTGAGCTCGCCGCACTTGGTGGGATTTTTGAAGGACGAATGCACGAACCTCCTTTGGACACGGGCGGCAGGGTGGTTGGATTGGATGGGGAGGGACGAACCGGAGCGACAGAGGGCTGAATCTCAGTAGATCGTGGCAGCAAGGCCACTATGCCACTTACAATACCCCGTCGCGTATTTAAGTTGTCTACAAAGGATTCTACCCGCCGCTCGATGGAAATTGTACTTCAAGGCGGCCGCCGCGACCCTTCCGCCGCGGAGGCTAAGCCAACGACACGTGCCCTTGGGGTCCGAGGCCCCTACTGCGGGTCGGCACGCGGACGGCGGGTGCATGCATCGCTTCTAGCCCTGATTCTGACTTAGAGGCGTTCAGTCATAATCCAGCACACGGTAGCTTCGCGCCACTGGCTTTTCAACCAAGCGAGATGACCAATTGTATGAATCAATGGTTCTTCTCGTACTGGGTTGAATTACTATTGCGACACAGTCCCACCGAAAGCCGACGGGTTCGGGAATAGGACCCCCATGCCTAGCCCTTAGAGCGAATCCTTTTCCCAAACTTACGGATCCATTTTGCCGACATCCCTTGCCTACATTATTCCATCGACCAGAGGTTGTTCACCTTGGAGACCTAATGCAGTTATGCGTATGACCGGGTGTGGACGGCATTCGGTCCTCCAGATTTTCAAGGGCCGCTAGAAGCGCACCGGACACCACGCGATGTGCGGTGCTCTTCCAGCCGCTGGACCCTACCTACGGCTGAGCCGATTCCAGGGTGGGCAGGGTATTAAACAGAAAGATAACTCTTCCTGAGGCTCCCGCCGACGTCTCCGGACTTCCTAACGTTGCCGTCGACCGCCACATCCCGGTTCAAGAATTTTAACTCGATTCCCTTTTGGAGCTCGTGCGAAATGCGCTATCTGTCGGGCTTTCCCCGACCCTTAGGATCGACTAACCCATGTGCAAGTTCTGTTCACATGGAACCTTTCCCCTCTTCGGCCTTCAAAGTTCTCATTTGAATATTTGCTACTACGACCAAGATCTGCACCGACGGCCACTCCGCCCGGGCTCGCGCCCAAGGTTTTGCAGCGACCGCCATGCCCTCCTACTTATCGGGGCCTGGCACTTGCCCCGACGGCCGGGTGTAGGTCGCGTGCTTAAGCGCCATCCATTTTCGAGGCTAGTTGATTCGGCAGGTGAGTTGTTACACAATCCTTAGCGGATTTTGACTTCCATGATCACCATCCTGCTGTCTTAATCGACCAACACCCTTTGTGGGATCTAGGTTAGCGCACATTTTTGCACCGTAACCCGGCTTCCGGTTCATCCCGCATCGCCAGTTCTTCTTACCAAAAATGGCCCACTCGGAGCTCTTGATTCCGTGGCGCGGCTCAATAAAGCAGTTGCACCGTCCTACCTATTTAAAGGTTGAGAATAGTTTGAGGGCGTTGTATCCCCGAGGCCTCTAATCATTGGCTTTACCCGATAGAACTTGCACGCGAGCTCCAGCTATCCTGAGGGAATCTTCGGAGGGAACCAGCTACTAGACGGTTCGATTAGTCTTTCGCCCCTGTACCCAAGTCAGACGAACGATTTACACGTCAGTAATGCTGCGTGCCTCCACCAGAGTTTCCTCTGGCTTCGCCCTGCTCAGGCATAGTTCACCATCTTTCGAGTCCCGACAGGTATGCTCACACTCGAACCCTTTTCAGAAGATCAAGGTCGGTCGGTGGTGCACCCCTCGTGGGGATCCTACCAATCAACTTCCTTGCGCCTTACGGGTTTACTCGCCCGTTGACTCGCACACATGTCAGACTCCTTGGTCCGTCTTTCAAGGCGGGTCAAATGGGGAGCCCACATGCCAGCATTCGGAGCGCGCAGATGCCGAAGCACGCCGGAGGCGCGCGCTGCCTGCCACAATCGATGAGACAGCATTCCACGAGCGTATCGAGATCCCGGGTTTTGGCCGCCCCCCCAATCCACACTGGTCCATGCCCCGGGTCGATCAGCGTACCGGCTCGTTGCCGTTCCACTTACGACCGGGGAGCATCGCCGGCCCCATCCGCTTCCCTCCCGACAATTTCAAGCACTCTTTGACCTTCTTTTCAAAGTCCTTTTCATATTTCCCTCGCGGTACTTGTTCGCTAACGGTCTCTCTCCCATATTTAGCCTTGGATGGAATTCACCGCCCGATTTGGGCTGCATTCCCAAACAACCCGACTCGTAGACAACGCCTCATGGTGCGACAGGGTCCGGTCACGACGGGGCTCTCACCCTCTCCGGCGCCCCCTTCCAGGGGACTTGGGCCCGGTCCGCTTCTCCAGACTACAATTCGGACGACGGAGCCGCCCAATTCTTAGGATGAGATGTTCCCGATTAGCTCGCCGTTACTAAGGGAATCCTTGTAAGTTTCTTTTCCTCCGCTTATTGATATGCCTAAACTCAACGGGTAA
>CM061555.1:229697049-229699549 GCA_030864225.1 Capsicum baccatum var. pendulum | reverse complement strand
GTGGGATTTTTCAAGGACGAATGCACGAACGTCCTTGGGACACGAGCGGCAGGGTGGTTGGATTGGATTGGGAGGGACGAACCGGAGCGACAAAGGGCTGAATCTCAGTTGATCGTGGCAGCAAGGCCACTCTGCCACTTACAATACCCCGTCGCCTATTTAAGTTGTCTGCAAAGGATTCTGCCCGCCACTCGATAGAAATTGTACTTTAAGGCGGCCACCGCGACCCTTCCGCCGCGGCGGCTTAGCCAACAACACGTGCCCTTGGGGGCCGAGGCCCCTACTGTGGGTCGGCAAGCGGACGGAGGGCGCATGCATCGCTTCTAGCCCGGATTCTGACTTAGAGGCGTTCAGTCATAATCCAGCACACGGTAGATTCGCGCCACTAGCTTTTCAACCAAGCGCGATGACCAATTGTGTGAATCAACGGTTCCTCTCGTACTGGGTTGAATTACTATTGTGACACAGTCCCACCAACAGCCGACGGGTTCGGGACTGTGACCCCCGTGCCCAGCCCTCAGAGCCAATCCTTTTCCCAAACTTACGAATCTATTTTGCCGACTTCCCTTGCCTGCAATGTTCCATCGACCAGAGGTTGTTCACCTTGGAGACCTAATGCGGCTATGAGTACGACCGAGTTTGGACAGCATTCGGTCCTCCGGATTTTCAAGGGCCGCTGGAAGCGCACCGGACACCACGCGACGTGCGGTGCTCTTCCAGCCGCTGGACCCTACCTCCAGCTGAGCCGATTCCAGGGTGGAAAGTCTGTTAAACAGAAAAGATAACTCTTCCTGAGGCTCCCACCGATGTCTCAGGACTTCCTAACGTTGCCGTCGACCGCCACGTCCTGGTTCAGGAATTTTAACCCGATTCCTTTTCGGAACTCGCGCGAAATGCGCTATCTGTCGGGCTTTCCCTGACCCTTAGGATCGACTAACCCATGTGCAAGTTCCGTTCACATGGAATCTTTCCCCTCTTCAGCCTTCAAAGTTCTCATTTGAATATTTGCAACTACCACCAAGATCTGCACCGACGGCCGGTCCGCCCGGGCTCGCGCCCAAGGTTTTGCAGCGACCGCCACGCCCTCCTACTCATCGGGGCCTGGCACTTGCCCCGATGGCCGGGTGTAGGTCGCGCGCTTAAGCGCCATCCATTTTCGAGGCTAGTTGATTCGGCAGGTGAGTTGTTACACACTCCTTAGCGGATTTCGACTTCCATGACCACCGTGCTGCTGTCTTAATATAGGTTAGCGCGCATTTTGGCACCGTAACCCGACTTTCGGTTCATACCGCATTGCCAGTTCTGCTTACCAAAAATGGCCCACTCGAAGCTCTTGATTCCATGGCGCGGATCAATAAAGCAGTCGCGCCATCCTACCTATTTAAAGTTTGAGAATAGTTCGAGGGCGTTGCTTCCCCGAGGCCTCTAATCATTGTCTTTACCCGATAGAACTCGCACGCGAGCTCCAGCTATCCTGAGGGAAACTTCGACGGGAACCAGCGACTAGACGATTCGATTAGTCTTTCGCCCCTATACCCAAGTCAGACAAACGATTTGCACGTCAGTATCGCTGCGGGCCTCCACCAGAGTTTCCTCTGGCTTTGCCTCGCTCAGGCATAGTTCACCATCTTTCGGGTCCCGAAAGGTATGCTCACACTCGAACCCTTCTCAGAAGATCAAGGTCGGTCGGTGGTGCACCCCTCGGGGGGATCTCACCAATCAGCTTCCTTGCGCCTTACGGGTTTACTCGTCCATTGACTCGCACACATGTCAGACTCCTTGGTCCCTGTTTCAAGACGGGTCGAATGGGGAGCCCACAAGCCAGTGTCCGGAGTGCGCAGATATCGAAGCACGCCGGAGGCGCGCGCTGCCTGCCACAATCGAGGAGACGGCATTCCACGAGCGTATCGAGAGCCTGGGTTTTGGCCGCCCCCCAATCCACGCTGGTCCACGCCTCGGGTCAATCGACGTACTGGCTCGTCGCCGTTCCACATACGACCGGGGCGCATCGCCGTCCCCCATCCGCTTCTCTCCCGACAATTTCAAGCACTCTTTGAATCTCTTTTCAAAGTCCTTTTTATCTTTCCCTTGTGGTACTTGTTCGCTAACGGACTCTCGCCCGTATTTAGCCTTTGATGGAATTCACCGCCCGATTTGGGCTGCATTCCCAAACAACCCGACTCGTAGACAGCGCCTCATGGTGCGACAGGGTCCGGGCACGACGGGTCTCTCACCCTCTTCGGCGCCCCCTTCCAGGGGACTTGGGACCGGTCCACCACTGAGAACATTTCTACAGACTATAATTCTGACGACGGAGCCGCCCGATTCTAAGGCTGGGCTGTTCCCGATTCGCTCGCCGTTACTAAGGGAATCCTTGTATGTTTCTTTTCCTCCTCTTATTGATATACTTAAACTCAACGGGTAATCCCGCCTGACCTGGGGTCGCAGTCGGAGCGCCTGAGCGCAAAGGGGTCCAGGAGTCCGGACGCGCGATGGGCCA
>CM061555.1:229682049-229689549 GCA_030864225.1 Capsicum baccatum var. pendulum | reverse complement strand
TGTCCAATGCAATTATGGGACATACTTGGGTAGTTATATACTTGAATTCCTCTTTGATAGGAGGTGTTGGAGTAGCTGCTTTGGCGGCCGTTGGGTCAACTGCTTCTGCGAAGGTTTCTGGAGCCTTCATGGCGTAACTCTGCTTGGTTTTTACCGAGGAGATAGCTGCTTGCCCTTGGATGATTGGCAAATTTGTTTTCATGTCTACTAATTTTGTAGGCAATGGTGGAGGCTGTAGTGCCGAGAACCTGTTGGAGTTTGGAGATTGAATCTCCTCCTTGAGAACTGGCCTTTGCGGTATTGAAGGCTGAAGTGGGTTTGCTGTAGGTGAAGGAATATCGAATGGTCTAGCCATTCGTGCTTGTTCCTGCTTGGGGTTCTTCCCCAGATTTGGTCTCATGGCCCTGTAGGAATTCTCTTGTTAGAAAATCGGGAAGGGAGTTGTGTTCTCCTTTTATAAATTCAATTTGAAAATCGAAGCTAGATAGAAGAGCTTGCCATCTAGAAAATATTTGTTTTGAAACGAGATTTTTAACATCTTTTTGTAAAATCTCTTTAGCTGATTTGCAATCAACACGAAGAAGAAATTCCTTATTAATAAGGTCATCTTGAAATTTTGTGATACATAGCACTATAGATAAAACTTCCTTTTTAACCGTGCTATAATTTTTCTGAGCGGCATTCCATATGCCAGAGGTAAAACGAACTAATTGTTCGGGAGAGGCTTCTGCTACCCTTTGTTTTAGGATGCCACCATACCCTATATCTGATGCATCTATTTCTACAATCATGAATGCTTCAGGATTGGGTATGCCTAGACAGGGAAGGTTTTGCACTAAAGATTTAATCTTTATAATAGCATTGGTTTGCTCAGAACTCCATGGAGCTGGATTTTTCCTAAGTCGTTTGTAAAGGGGTTCACAGACCTGCCTAATGTGAGGGATAAAATCAGCAACATAATTCAGGCTTCCTAAAAACCTTTGAAGTTGAGTTTTATCAGTAATCTCATTAGGGAATTTAGAAGAGAACTCTATGGCTCGACAAATAGGCTTGTGGCTACCCTGATGCAGATCATGACCTAAAAAGCGAATAGAAGTTTGAAATAACTTCATCTTTTTAGCGCTAACAATGAGGCCATTCAATTTTACAATTTTAAAAAATGTATTAAGATGTTTAAAATGGGAATCAATGTTCTCAGAGAAAATTAACACATCATCAATGTAAACAATTGACATATAAGAATATTCATTGAAGATATTATTCATGATATTCTGGAATTCAGATGGAGCATTTTTAAGTCCGAAAGGTAAGACGTTCCATTCGTAGTGCCCAAAAGGGACGTTGAAGGCAGTCTTATATTTATCTTTTTCAGCAATTTGGATTTGCAAGAATCCTGACTTCATATCGAATTTGTTGTAAAGGTTAGCCTTATAGGTTCTTTTGAGAAGATCCCTTTTGTTAGGAATCGGATGTCTAATCCATTTTAGGATAGCATTCAATGGCTTGTAATTAATAACAAGCCTAGGAGTTCCACGTTCCTTTTCTGCACTATTATTAACATAAAATGCAGAGCAACTCCAAGGAGAGTTAGAGGGTCTAATTTTACCCTTTTGAAGCAGATGGTTTATTTCTGTCTTACAGATTTCCATCATTTCCTAGTTCATTTGGATTGGTCTGGCCTTTGTAGGAATATGTTGTTCGTCGAAGCCAGCAATGTAGGGAAGCTCGACGAGATGCTTCTTGCGTTCCCAAAATGTATTAGGCAATTCGGAGCAAATCTCGTTTTCGAACTTCTTTTGGAGAAGGGTTATTTTGTTGACCATCTCCGAGGTTTTTAAAGTTTCCTCAATATGTTTGAGCTGAACTTTCTGTTTAACAAAGAAAATGTGAGAGGATAAACGGTTTATTTTAAACACAGTTTCTTCCTTAATGCGTTGTCCGTCTTGTTTTGAAAGGGGATGAAGTAGGGGAAAGAATAGCTCGGTATCTAAGAGATTCGAGCGGATACCATCGTAATCGCTCCAATAGGGGTGAATTTGGTTCACGAAAGGGATTCGAAGGATGATATCTTCGGTGATTTCCTCCGTGACGACAAAGTCGTTAACAAGGCAAATGCCATTGTTACAAACATGGGCTTTAGGAAGTTCGTAATTAATTTTCATCTTTTCTCCAGTGAAAGAGTATAATCGAGAATTACTCTTTTGGAGGTATTTGGTAGGGATAAGGCCTTTGACAATACAGTTACTGTCTACGCCAGTATCAAATAAAGCGACTCTGTTCAGGACAAAGTCTTTGTCAATGACAACTTTTACAACAATATGTTCGCTGTAATCTTTGATGGCGGAAATGGCCTTTCCCGAGGAGGATGGAACGTCCGTTCCGGGAAAAGGATCCGGTTCTTGGAGGTGATCCATAGGAGTGATAGGAAGATAACGGGTAGACACAGGTGCCTTTTCAGAAGGTAAGGCAGATTTAACGACTTGGTCTGTAAGAATATTGAGTTCTACATGATCAAGTCTAATTTTGAGATTATTAATCTCTCCCTTTAAACTAGCGATTTCTCCCTTAAGGTCAGAAATAGAGGGTTCTGAGGAAGATTGGAATTTATTCATAACCTTTTGCATATTGAAAGGTTGAACAATTGGTTTGGCCTTAGGGGGACTTTCTTCTTGAGAAAGTAGGCGTTTGAGCTCTTGAAGATACTTGCTTCGGAGCTCGTCATCGGAAATATGCTCGATAATGTCAAACAGGATTTCTTTGGGTTTTCCCATTATGACATTGATAGCTTTGTTGGAGCAAGTACAGAAAGTGCCAGTGCACTCACAATCTTGTCAAGACTGAGAATCATCGGACTCATAAGCGGCATTGATATATTCTTCGTCGCTATAGTCTTCAGAAGAAGATTCTGAAGCTGTTGAAGAATCATTTTCCATTATAGAAAATAATTTTTCTTTAGCCTCATCAGAAAGATCAAGTTGATTGATCTTCTTCTTCTTACTGGATTTGCAATCTTTCGACCTATGGCCAGATTTGCCACAAGTCCAGCAAGTGTCTTTGGTTTTCTTTGAAGACTTTCTTTTGGCCTTTCTGCTGGGTTTATTGGACTCTTTTGTGTAAGTCCTTTTGGGGAAAGAAGACTTTGCGAAAGGCTTCTTCTTCTTCTTTTTCTTTTGAGAAGAAATGTCAGTGAAGCCATAATCATGGCAGAATGTTCCTAGACCATATTTGCTCTTCTTCTTAAGCTGCTGCTTAAGCTTAAGATCAGTGCAAAGGTCTATTCTCGTAGAGGTAACGAAACTTACGATATCTCCGAATGTAAGCCTGGCGTAGGGGATTTAACCATCAAATCTGGTCTTAATGTTGGTCCGAACTTTGTCAGCAAACAGAGGGGGGAGACCGCTGATAAATCTTTCTTTCCAGAAATCATTATTGCAGTCGGGTCTGATCATGACTTTGATGAGGAAGGTATCTTTGTACCATACAATGTCTGCTAGGTTCTTACAACGAAGATTATTTAGGATTTCAAGACTCCTATCTTGGAATAGCTTAGGTTCTCCCACAAAGTGTCTAGCTATGTGGTAGAGAAGGGTGGCACAGGCATCTTCCTGTGCCTCCTCTATAATGGTTTCTTCACCGTTCACAACTCGCACTATTTGTACAATGATTGTGGCATTATAAATGAGGTCTTTTTCACCTTCAGAGACGTAATTATCCCACCAATGTTTAATCATACCGGTAAAGCCCGAGACAATCATGGTGGCATCTCCTTTGTCAGAGGAACCTTTGATTTTATAGGCAGTAACAGATACGGCCATTTCATAGAGTTTATTGAAGATCTGGTGTTCTGCCAGCCCATCAATATTCCATTCAGTAATACCTCTTCCATCATGATTAAAGGTGGAGAGGTAGGGATTCTCTTCATATTGAACATCAGGAGGAGAAGGTTTTTTGTAATAGTTCTTCTTGAGACTATATCTTTCATTGGTAAGTTTGGAAAGAGAGTTTTTCTGAGAACCCGATTCTTTCTGAGAACTGGACTCTCCTTGCTGGGCTACTTTAAACTTTGTAAGTTTGGAATTGATTTTTTCTAAAATCTGTTTTGAGATTTTGAAATCATCATTGATGTCAGGAAACTTCTCCTTTTGGAATTCTGGTATCTTGAAGATAGGATTAGCCAGAGGTTTAGCGTTTGGAACGCTCTTATTAGTTAGAGGAACGGAAAGGGTAGTTCCCTTGGATTCTTCGATTTGTTGAGAAATGGTATGGAGAACTTGATTAGGGTAATTGTTTTGTTCAATCACCCTATCAAGGTCCCTGTTATTAACATGCAAGGTAGCTCTCTCGCTTTTGGTTTTAAAGGGGGAAGCCTTTATGACTTCGTTGGAATAAGGGATATTAAGGCCTTCTAGAGGAGGAGTAGTTGATTCAATTACCGTATTTCGTTGGGTATACCATCTGGTAACCATAACGTTGAGAGGTTCAATTTGGTCTTCTATCTTTCCAGTTTTCTCTAACGAGAAGAAGAATTCCATATCGCATCGGAGTCTTTTCATGTAGGCTATCCAAATCCTTCCTAACTCCTTTTGTTGTTCCCTGGAGTAGGTACTGGTGTACCACTTCCTTTTAAAAGTGTCCTTTGGATGGTTCCATCGGACTCTGAAAGCTTCGAGGTTAGGGGAATATTCTTCATCATCTGATTTGATGACGAGAAGACTAGGGACAGTCCTAACCCTTTGAGGAGGGGGAGCCATTTCAGAGGCAGTAGGGCTTCCGGGCTCATAAAGGTTTTCGGGTTTAGGAACCCTGGTGTGTTGTTGATAATAGACTTTGGGAACCGTACCGGAGAAGTCAACCCCTCTAATCTCTCTCTTGTCATTATCATGCTCATGTTCTTCACTTCCCTCCCAGGGTTTGGAAGTAGAGACACGAGTGGAGACAGATCGGCGAAACGAAGAATGCCGAGACGAGTCTAACCCGAGGAATTTTAGAACAATAGATCCATCAGGGTGTTGAATCACCCGTTCGATCTGAGATTTTTCGGAGTAGATCCGAATAGGTTGGGTAATATTCTCAAAGTGCCAGTCATTACTGTGGAGAATATCATCCCAAACAAGAGCCTTAGGAACAAAGACTGTGCTACGGTCTTTGTTTGCTTCCATGAGGGTGGTAACCCCTTTAGGGCTCGTAAATCTAGATTTAGGGGCTAGAGTAGTACCCATGAGACGATAATATACACGGTATATAATCGCTATTCTCTGGTATTTTCCTTACTATTCATGTTTGTTGTTTTGACATTGAGTGTCAAAACATCCATGATGTTAGGATCATTTATATCTACCGAGAAATTTGGGTAGCAATTAAAGTAAACCGGGCCGTCGGTAATTTGAATGACTCCTAAGAGTGAATCATCAAAGTTTAAAAGACGAGCATATCTTAAGATAGCACATACTGGGATATCGAGTCCCTGTCGGAAAAGTGGCTTTATAGCTACTTGAACAAGTCCAACATGCAGATAATTAAACTAATGTTTAAATCGGTTTATATCTAGTTCATTGAACAGTTGAATAATTTCTAAAGAATTATTAATGGCAACAGTAGACTCAGAGGTCTTAATGTTATTTTTTTTCAAAAAACTAAATTTTCCAATTTGATAAATGGTATTGAAAGATTCTTCTGGAATACTCCAGTTTTGAAGATCATTTTCAATAGTGGCAATCGGGGTTGCCTGAGAAGATAGATTAACAGTATTCTTAATATGATGACTCATATTGAAAACACACTGCCTAGAGACTGACAGAGCAAACATATATGTTCATGCAAGCAAGCATATCACAATAAGGTAATTCATACCAGATTAAAGTAATATGTTCTTATAAAAACATAGTTTTGCAACGGGTGATTCAACACCCTAATGGATCTATTGATCTAAAATTCCTCGGCTTAGACTCGTCTCGGCATTCTTCGTTTCGCCGATCTGTCTCCACTCGTGCCTAGTCAATAGTGACCCCATACTTGGATTAAAACCCCATTATAAGACAAGATATAGTAACATAATTAAAGCTTAAGGTAATTCATACCAGATTAAAGTAAAGTCCTTTTGGGGAAAGAAGACATTGCGAAAGGCTTCTTCTTCTTCTTTTTCTTTTGAGAAGAAATGTCAGTGAAGCCATAATTATGGCAGAATGTTCCTAGACCCACAAGTCCAGCAAGTGTCTTTGGTTTTCTTTGAAGACTTTCTTTTGACCACCTGCATACTCCAGTTGCTTTATCAATGCCGCACAGATGGTGGTAACCCCTTTAGGGCTCGTAAATCTAGCTTTAGTAACCACCATGGCAGGCCACTATACGTCCGTCGACGTTCGTCATTGGAGGCGTCTCCAGCATTGCACTCGACGGTCACAAAAACCTCTAATTGCGGTATGCCTCCATGCACCGACGTTGTTCTCGGCGCTTCGCTGAGCACTTATGCCGCACTCCGAATCGCGGAAATCCTCCAGTTGCGATGCCGTTGTTTTTCGCGAAAGGCCACTTGATATCGTATGCTTAACTGTTTGGAATGGAACGCATGCGACGCTTGTCTAACTCGGGTGAGGTGAGCTCACAGCACTTGGTGGGATTTTTCAAGGACGAATGCACGAACCTCCTTTGGAGACGGGTGGCAGGGTGGTTGGATTGGATGGGGAGGGACGAACCGGAGCGACAAAGTGCTGAATCTCAGTGGATCGTGGGAGAAAGTTCACTCTTCCTGAGGATCCCGCCAATGTCTCCGGACTTCCTAACATTGCCGTCGACCGCCACGTCCCAGTTTAGGAATTTTAACCAGATTCCCTTTCGTAGCTCGCGCGAAATGCGCTATCTGTCGGGCTTTCCCTGACCCTTAGGATCGACAAACCCATGTGCAAGTTCCATTCACATGGAACCTTTCCCCTCTTCGGCCTTCAAAGTTCTCATTTGAATATTTGCTACTACCACCAAGATCTGAACCGACGGCTGCTCCGCCCGGGCTCGCTCCCAAGGTTTTGCAGCGACCGCCACGCCCTCCTACTCATCGGGGCCTGGCACTTGCCCCGACGGCCGGGTGTAGGTCGCGCGCTTAAGCGCCATCCATTTTCGAGGCTAGTTGATTCGGCATGTGAGTTGTTACACACTCCTTAGCGGATTTCGACTTCCATGACCACCGTCCTACTGTCTTAATCGACCAACACCCTTTGTGGGATCTAGGTTAGCGTGCATTTTGGCACCATAACCCGGCTTTCGGTTCATCCCGCATCGCCAGTTCTGCTTACCAAAAATGGCCCACTCGGAGCTCTTGATTCCGTGGCGCGGCTCAATAAAGCAGTCGTGCCGTCCTACCTATTTAAAGTTTGAGAATAGTTCGAGGGTGTTGCGTCCCCTAGGCCTCTTATCATTGGCTTTACCCGATAGAACTCGCACGCGAGCTCCAGCTATCCTGAGGGAAACTTCGGAGGGAACCAGCTACTAGACGGTTCGATTAGTCTT
>CM061555.1:229657049-229659549 GCA_030864225.1 Capsicum baccatum var. pendulum | reverse complement strand
GCTGCCCATGCAAACGTTGCAAGGCTGAAGCAAGTCCCGCTTGACATGATAGCCCGCCCGTGGGGGGAGCAAAGGAGATGAAGGCACGCCGAGGCTCATGCACGGGCGCCTCCCACGCCGGCCGCCGGCGCTCGCCGCGGATTGGGCTCGGGCGCATGCATGCAGCGCCTGGAGCTTGCCCCGAGAGCAGCATCTAGTACTCGCCGCTAGCACTAAGGCACCCCTCGTCCGAAGTCTAGCGCCAGCATCCCTGTCGTGGACGACACCACCGATAACCGACACGAGCATACAATGAAGCGCCGCCGACGTTGCTATACGGGCATGGATGGCTCGCACGGACTAGCCATGCATGCTGCCATGCGCCCACGCTGCTCGCCGACATGGCCACTAAGAACATATGCCAACTACCGACAGTCGCCTTGAAGTGCCATCAACACCTCTACCCCCCTTATATATGCTTACAAAAAAACCCAAGTGACAGGAGTAGACATGATTTTGCCAGAGAATCATACCAGACATATGCGGACCCGAACTGCACGTTTTGATGAGATACGGAGACTGTGCACTCATAAAAAGGTCGCATAATTTGTAAATGATAATTTTCGTTGAGAAAATATTTTTTTACAAATATCATTTATTAAAATTCAAAAAATATGTAAAAATAAATCTAAAATAGAAAAAATATCTATAAAAATATGAAAAAATTAGGAAAATATTCTCAGTGCATGAACTAACCTTAAACCAGCAATCGAGTGCATATTTGTATGTATAAGGTAACGATATAAAATATTTAAATTTAAGGATATTAAATAAAAATTTTAAAAAAATATAAAAATAATGTGGGGTCATTATGAAAATCACCCAGAATGCAACGGATAAGTCACAACCCCAAAATATGCATTTTAGAATGAAGTAGCCTTAAACCAACAATTGAGTGCGCATTTGTACGAATGACGTAACGATATGAAATATTTAAATTTAAGGATATTAAATAAAAATTTGAAAAGAAGGCGACGGGACATTACGAAAACCGCCACGACATATGAGGTAACATCGAAATATATTTAAAATAAAAAAATTAGAGCGGATATGTAGGAAAATGCGTATGCAAGGTGCCAAGGCACCAAGGTGCCTAGGTGCCATGGCGCCATGGTGCCTTGGTGCCTGGGTGCCATGGTGCCATGGCGCCACGGTGCATTGGTGCCTTGGTGCCTTGGTGACATGGCGCCACGGAGCCATGGTGCCTTGGTGACTTGGTGCCATGGTGCCACGGTTCCTTGGTGCCATGGCGCCACGGTGCCAAGCTGCCTTGGTGACACGGTGCACGAATAACAAACTTGACAAAGACACCAGCATGGCAGACCACTATACGTCCATTGGCGTTCGTTATTAGAGGCGTCTCCAGCATTGCACTCGACGGTCACAAAAACATCTAATTACGGCATACCTCCACGCACCGACATTGTTCTCAGTGCTTCGCTGAGCACTTATGCCGCACTCCGAATCGCGAAAATCCTCCAGTTGTGATGCCGTTGTTTTTCGCGAAAGGCCACTTGATATCGTATGCTTAACTGTTTGGAATAGAACGCACGCGACGCTTGGCTAACTCGGGTGAGGTGAGCTCGCAGCACTTGGTGGGATTTTTCAAGGACGAATGCACGAATCTCTTTTGGAGACGGACGGCAGGGTGGTTGGATTGGATGGGGAGGTACGAACCGGAACAACAAAGGGCTGAATCTCAGTGGATCATGGCAGCAAGGCCACTCTGCCACCTACAATACCCCGTCGCGTATATAAGTTGTCTGCAAAGGATTCTGCCCGCCGCTCGATGGAAATTGTACTTCAAGGTGGCCGCCGCGACCCTTCCGACGCGGCGGCTTATCCAACGACACGTGCCCTTAGGGGCTGAGGCCCCTACTGCGGGTCGGCAAGCGGACGGCGGGCGCATGCATCGCTTCTAGCCCGTATTCTGACTTAGAGGTGTTCAGTCATAATCCAGCTGACGGTAGCTTTGCACCACTGGCTTTTCAACCAAGCGCGATGACCAATTGTGTGAATCAACGGTTCCTCTCGTACTGAGTTGAATTACTATTGCGACACAGTTCCACCGACAGCCGACGGGTTCGGGACTGGGACCCCCGTGCCCAGCCCTCAGAGCCAATCCTTTTCCCAAACTTACAGATCCATTTTGCCGACTTCCCTTGCCTACGTTGTTCCAACGACCAGAGGTTGTTCACCTTGGAGACTTAATGTGGTTATGAGTACGACCGGGTGTGGACGACATTCGGTCCTCCGGATTTTCAAGGGCCGCTGGGAGCGCACCGGACACCACGCGATGTGCGGTGCTCTTCCAGCCATTGGACCCTACCTCCGGCTGAGCCGATTCCAGGGTGGGCAGGCTGTTAAATAGAAAAGATAACTCTTCCTGAGGCTTCCGCCGACGTCTCCGGACTTCCTAACGTTGCCGTCGAAGACCACGTCCCGGTTTAGGAATTTTAAC
>CM061555.1:229605335-229620335 GCA_030864225.1 Capsicum baccatum var. pendulum | reverse complement strand
ATTATCAAGGCCGCTGGGAGCGCACCGAACACCACACGACGTGCGGTGCTCTTCCAGCCGCTGGACCCAACCTCCGGCCGAGCCGATTCCAGGGTAGGCAGGCTGTTAAACAGAAAATATAAATCTTCCTGAGGCTCCCGCCGACGTCTCTGGACTTTCTAACGTTGTCGTCGACCGCCACATCCCGGTTCAGGAATTTTAACCCGATTCTCTTTCGGAGCTCATGCAAAACGCGCTATCTGTCGGGATTTCCCCGACCCTTAGGATCGACTAACTCATGTGCAAGTTCCGTTCACATGGAACCTTTCCCCTCTTTGGCCTTCAAAGTTCTCATTTGAATATTTGCTACTACCACCTAGATCTGCACCGACGGCCACTCCGCCAGGGCTCGCGCCCAAGGTTTTGCAGCGACCGCCATGCTCTCCTACTCATCGGGGCCTGGCACTTGCCCCGACGGCCGAGTGTAGGTCGCGCGCTTAAGCGCCATCCATTTTCGAGGCTAGTTGATTCGGCAGGTGAGTTGTTACACACTCCTTAGCGGATTTCGACTTCCATGACCAGCGTCCTGCTGTCTTAATCGACCAACACCCTTTGTGGGATCTAGGTTAGCGCGCATTTTGGCACCGCAACCCAGCTTCCGGTTCATCCCGCATCGCCAGTTCTGCTTACAAAAAATGGCCCACTCGGAGCTCTTGATTCCGTAGCGCGGCCCAATAAATCACTCACGCCGTCCTACCTATTTAAAGTTTGAGAATAGTTCGAGGGCGTTGTGTCCCCGAGGCCTCTAATCATTGGCTTTACCCGATAGAACTCGCACGCGAGCTCCAGCTATCCTGAGGCAAACTTCAGAGGGAACCAGCTTCTAGACGGTTCGATTAGTTTTTCGCCCCTATACCCAAGTCAGACGAACGATTTGCACGTCAGTATCACTGCGGGCCTCCACCAGAGTTTCCTCTGGCTTCGCGCCGCTCAGGCATAGTTCACCATCTTTTGGGTCCCGACAGGTATGCTCACACTCGAACCCTTCTCAGAAGATCAAGTATGGTCGGCGGTGCACCCCTCAGAGGGATCCCACCAATCAGCTTCCTTGCGCCTTACGGGTTTACTCGCCCGTTGACTCGCACACATGTCAGACTTCTTGGTCCGTGTTTCAAGATGGGTCGAATGGGGAGCCCACAGGACAGCGTCCGGAGCGCGCAGATGCCAAAGCACATCGGAGGTGCGCGCTGCCTGCCACAATCGAGGAGACGGCATTTCACGAGCGTATCAAGAGCCCGGGCTTTGGCCGCCCCCCAATCCACGCTGGTCCACGCCCTGGGTTGATCGGCGTACCGGCTCGTCGCCGTTCCACATACGACCGGGGCGCATCGCCGGCCCCCATCCGCTTCCCTCCCGACAATTTCAAGCACCCTTTGAATCTCTTTTCAAAGTCCTTTTCATTTTCCCTCGCGGTACTTGTTCGCTAACGGTCTCTCGCCCGTATTTAGCCTTGGATGGAATTCACCACCCGATTTGGGTTGCATTCCCAAACAACCCGACTCGTAGACAGTGCCTCGTGGTGCGACAGGGTCCTGGCACGACGGGGATCTCACCCTCTCCGGCGTCCCCTTACAGGGGACTTGGGCCCGGTCCGCCGCTGAGAATGCTTCTCCAGACTACAATTCGGACGACGGAGCCGCCTGATTCTAAGGCTGGGCTATTCTCGATTCGCTCGCCGTTACTAAGGAAATCCTTGTAAGTTTCTTTTCCTCCACTTATTGATATGCTTAAACTCAACGGGTAATCCCGCCTGACCTGGGGTCGCGGTCGGAGCGCCTGAGCGCGAAGGGGTCCTGGAGTCCGGACGCGCGACGGGTCGTAGCCGCGACGACAAAGAGAGTTGAGTTGCAACCACCACTTGCCGCGACGTCTGTCGATGTGGACTCGCATTTAGGCCAGCCGCGAGCTCGAGGCGCACGAAAGGCCAGTATCCGCCTCGCGACAACAACGCACCCCGTGATTGAGGCACGATGCGAGGGGGCGACGCGATGCATGACACCCAGGCAGATGTGCCCTCGGCCTAATGGCTTCGGGCGCAACTTCCGTTCAAAGACTCGATGGTTCACGGGATTCTGTAATTCACACCAAGTATCGCATTTCACAATGTTCTTCATCAATGCGAGAGCCGAGATATCCGTTGCCGAGAGTCATTTTCATTTACAGAAGAAGCACAGGTTCCCCCGACGCACGCCGTGGATGGGGCGCGAGGGGAAGGCTATCGATTCAAGTGTTCCTTGGTGCTTTCCGTGCTGGGGTTCGTTGGTCGCCCGCTAGCGCGCGCCGAGGACGGGGGGAGGTGCTCGTGCGGAGTGCCGGAGCACCCCGCCCGTGCGGACTCCCCAGTTTTTAAACACGTTCGCGGGGTCGTTCTGTTGTGCAAGTTTCTACAATGATCCTTCCGCAGGTTCCCCTACGGAAACCTTGTTACGACTTCTCCTTCCTCTAAATGATAAGGTTCAATGGACTTCTCGCGACGTCGCGGGCAGCGAACCGCCCACGTCGACACGATCCGAACAATCGGTTCAATGATAAGGTTCAATGGTAAGGTTCAATGGACTTCAATCGGTAGGAGCGACGGGCGGTGTGTACAAAGGGCAGGGACGTAGTCAACGCGAGCTGATGACTCGCGCTTACAAGGAATTCCTCGTTGAAGACCAACAATTTCAATGATCTATCCCCATCACGATGAAATTTCAAAGATTACCCGAGCCTGTCGGCCAAGGATTTAAACTCATTGAATACATCAGTGTAGTGCGCGTGCTGCCCGGAACATCTAAGGGCATCATAGACCTGTTATTGCCTCAAACATCCGCGGCCTAAAAGGCCGTAGTCCCTCTATGAAGCTGGCCGCGAAGGGATACCTCCGGATAGTTAGTTAGCAGGCTGAGGTCTCGTTCGTTAACAGAATTAACCATACAAATCGCTCCACCAACTAAGAACGGCCATGAACCACCACCCATAGAATCAAGAAAGAGCTCTCAGTCTGTCAATCCTTACTATGTCTGGACCTGGTAAGTTTCCTCGTGTTGAGTTAAATTAAGCCGCAGGCTCCACTCCTAGTGGTGCCCTTCCATCAATTCCTTTAAGTTTCAGCCTTGCGACCATACTCCCCCCGGAACCCAAAAACTTTGATTTCTCATAAGGTGTCGGTGGAGTCCGAAAAGCAACATCCGCTGATCCCTGGTCGGCATCGTTTATGGTTGAGACTAGGACGGTATCTGATCGCCTTCGAGCCCCCAACTTTCATTCTTGATTAATGAAAAACTCCTTGGCAAATGCTTTCGCAGTTGTTTGTCTTTCATAAATCCAAGAATTTCACCTCTGACAATGAAATACGAATGCCCTCGACTGTCCCTGTTAATCATTACTTTGATCCCGAAGGCCAACGTAATAGGACTGAAATCCTATAATGTTATCCCATGCTAATGTATACAGAGCGTAGGCTTGCTTTGAGCACTCTAATTTCTTCAAAGTAACAACGCCAGAGGCACGACCCAGCCAGTTAAGGCCAGGAGTGCATCGCCGACAGAAAGGACGAGACAATCGGTGCACACCAAAGGCGGACCGGCCGGCCCATCCCAAAGTCCAACTATGAGCTTTTTAACTACAACAACTTAAATATACGCTATTGGAGATGGAATTACCGCGGCTGCTGGCGCGAGACTTGTCCTCCAATGGATCCTCATTAAGGGATTTAGATTGTACTCATTCCAATTACCAGATTGATTGAGCCCGGTATTGTTATTTATTGTCACTACCTCCCCGTGTCAGGATTGGGTAATTTGCGTGCCTGCTGCCTTCCTTGGATGTGGTAGCCATTTCTCAGGCTCCCTCTCTGGAATCGAACCCTAACTCTCCGTCACCCGTCAGCACCATGGTAGGCCACTATCCTACCATCGAAAGTTGATAGGGAAGAAATTTCAATGATGCGTTGCCGGCACGATGGCCGTGCGATCCGTCAAGTTATCATGAATCATCGCAGCAACGGGCAGAGCCCGCGTCGACCTTTTATCTAATAAATGCATCTCTTCCAGAAGTCGAGGTTTGTTGCACGTATTAGCTCTAGAATTACAACGGTTATCCGAGTAGTAGATACCATCAAACAAACTAAAACTGATTTAATGAGCCATTCCCAGTTTCACAGTCTGAATTTGTTCATACTTACACATGCATGGCTTACTCTTTGAGACAAGCATATGACTACTGGCAGGATCAACCAGGTAGCATTCCTCATCGACGTCAACGTCGCATGAGCCCGGCCTGCCAGCGGGGGCGCGGACGGATTCAAGGTGAGCGCGACCGTCGTATGCAAGGAGCGTCGTACGGGGCAGATAGGAGCCGATGAAGGCCCCATGCCCGCTGCATCTGCCGCATCCGAGAATTTGGACCGCCTCTCGCGGACCACGACATCGCACGACGAAGCGAGGGAGTCGTGGGATGCGAGGGCGGCCTTTCGATTCGCCCCGCGCACGAAATGCGAGGGGCGAAGGGCGATCGATAAAACTTGATAATGCCTGGGCATTACGTATGCAACACAGGAAATCGACTTCGAGAAAGCCTACATTGCGCTTGCCCCGCGACTGAGATGGCAGGCGGGTCAGGACGTCGCTGCTCGAGCAGGGATCCAAGCTAACCGCACATACCGAACACAATTCACGCGTCGTGCGTCCAAATGCTCCGTCGATGCACGCCCGGCACCGGCCCCAACGCCCGGCAATAGATGCCGTGCGCGGCTGCCCATGCGGACGTTTCAAGGCTGAAGCATGTCCCGCTTAACACGATAGCCCGCCCGTGGGGGGAGCAGAGGATTTGAAGGCACACCGAGGCTCATGCACGGGTGCCGCCCACGCCGGCCGTCGGCGCTCGCCGCGGATTGGGCTCGGCCGCATGCGTGCAGCGCCTGGAGCTTGCCCCGAGAGCAGCATCCAGTACTCGCCGCTCGCACAAAGGCACCGCCTCGTCCGAAGTCTAGCACCAGCAGCCCCGTCGTGGACGACGCCACCGATAACCGGCACGAGCGTACAATGAAGCGCCGCCGACGTTGCTACACGGGCACGGATGGCTCTCAGTGACTAGCCATGCATGCTGCCATGCGCCCACGCTGCTCGCCGACATGGCCACTGAGCACCTATGCCAACTACCGACAATCGCCTTGAAGTGCCTTCAACACCTCTACCCCCCTTATATATGCTTAAAAAAACCCAAGTGACAGAAATAGACATGATTTTGCCAGAGAATCATCCCAGACATATGCGGACCCGAACTGCACGTTTTGATGAGATACGGAGCCTGTGCACTCACAAAACGGTCGCGTAATTTGTAAATGATAATTTTCGTTGAGAAAATATTTTTTTACAAATATCATTTATTAAAATTCAAAAAATATGTAAAAATAAATCAAAAATAGAAAAAACATCTATAAAAATATGAAAAAATTAGGAAAATATTTTCAGCGCATGAACTAACCTTAAACCTACAATCGAGTGCATATTTGTACGTATAACGTAACGATATAAAATATTTAAACTTAAGGATATTAAATAAAAATATTAAAAAAATATAAAAATAACGTGGGGTCATTCGGAAAATCGCCTAGAATGCAACGAATAAGTGACAACCCCAAAATATGCATATTAGAATGAAGTAGCCTTAAACCAACAATTGAGTGCGCATTTGTACGAATGACGTAACGATATAAAATATTTAAATTTAAGGATATTAAATAAAAATTTGAAAAGAAGGCAACGGGACATTACGAAAACAGCCACGACATATGAGGTAACATTGAAATATATTTAAAATAAAAAAATTAGAGCGGATATGTAGAAAAATGAGTATGCAAGGTGCCATGGCGCCAAGGTGCCTAGGTGCCATGGTGCCATGGTGCCTTGGTGCCTTGGTGCCATGGCGCCACGGTGCCTTGGCGCCTTGGTGCCTTGGTGCCATGGCGCCATGGAGCCATGGTGCCATGGTGCCTTGGTACCATGGCGCCACGGTGCCTTGGTGCCATGGCGCCACGGTGCCAAGCTTCCTTGGTGCCACGGTGCACGGATATCCAACTTGACAAAGACACCACCATGGCAGGCTACTATACGTCCGTCGGCGTTCGTCATTGGAGGCATCTCCAGCATTGCACTCGACAGTCACAAAAACCTCTAATTGCGGCATGCCTCCACACACTGACGTTGTTCTCGGTGCTTCGCTGAGAACTTATGCCGCACTCCGAATCGCGAAAATCCTCCAGTTGCGATGTCGTTGTTTTTCGCGAAAGGCCACTTGATATCGTATGCTTAACTGTTTGGAATGGAACTCACGCGATGCTTGGCTAACTCGGGTGAGGTGAGCTCGCAGCACTTGGTGGGATTTTTCAAGGACGAATGCACGAACCTCCTTTGGAGACGGGCGACAGGGTGTTTGATTGGATGGGGAGGGACGAACCGGAGCGACAAAGGGCTGAATCTCAGTGGATCGTGGCAGCAAGGCCACTCTGCCACTTACAATACCCCATCGCGTATTTAAGTTATCTGCAAAGGATTCTGCCCGCCGCTCGATGGAAATTGTACTTCAAGGCGGCCGCCGCGAACCTTCCACCGCGGAAGCTTAGCCAATGACATGTGCCCTTGGGGGCCGAGGCCCCTACTGCGGGTCGGCAAGCGGACGGCAGGCGCATGCATCGCTTCTAGCCCGGATTCTGACTTAGAGGTGTTGAGTCATAATCCAACACACGGTAGCTTCGCGCCACTGGCTTTTCAACCAAGCGCGATGACCAATTATGTGAATCAACGGTTTCTCTCGTACTGGGTTGAATTACTATTGTGACACAATCCCACCGACATCCGACGGGTTCGGGACTGGGACCCCCGTGCCCAGCCCTCAGAGCCAATCCTTTTCCCAAACTTACGGATCCATTTTGCCAACTTCCCTTGCCTACATTGTTCCATCAACCAAGGGTTGTTCACCTTGGAGACCTAATGCAGTTATGAGTACGTGATGATAGGCGAATTTACACGCCTATATCAATATATTTTGCCCATATTTTAGCCTAGTTTTGAGAACAAATTATATATTTCAAGCACTTTTAGTCCTTTTTCCTGTAAATGAGCTAACGAACATGATTAGTAAAGTTTCAGGTATAAATGATGCAAAATTCAGCATTTTATGGCTTACTTGACGCAAAAGAAAGCTCACGAAGAAAGGAAAAGGAGTGTACACGCCTAAGGACCAAAACTGCTGCATGGAAAATCTGTCCTGGGCTAAAACAACATTTCTGAAGACTTTGGGGACTTACAGACACATAGCTGGATTTTGACAATGATACATTAACCTAATACAATTGGGTTATGTATTTCATTATTTTATTTGGATTATGATAATGTTACCTTAACCTAGTACATTTGGGTTAAGTATTCCATTAGCCTATTAGGATTTGGTTATTTATTTTGTTAGCTTAGTAGGAGTAGGATATGGGTATTATAAATACCCTATCATGCTAGAGATTTTAATTCAAGTCCTCCCTTAGTGGAGAGACATTCCTCCCTTAGTGGAGAGAATTAATCTCTCACCACAATACATTCTTCCATCCCTCTCTTCTTCCACCACAACAATTCTACAACTCTTCTAATCTTTCCAGTAATCTTATTTTCTTCTACTCTTTCTATTCTTAATTTCCGCAACAAGAGAAACGTTACCTTGCTAAGTAATCACGCCTCACGCCTATCACTTGATCTACATGCCATTACTCAATATTGTGATATAAAAACAATGTCAATCGTGATCTCCTTCGCATTCATGGGTAACTAAACCTCTCTGTTGGGGTTATGGAAGCCGAATGAGATACTATCTATTGCTATGAGTTTGTGAGTTCGTGACACGTATATTGCTTATATCATTATTCTCTTCATATTAATCTACATTCTTGGTGGTTGCAAACGCAAGAATACGCCAGTCTAACATTTAACTTGTTCGAGAGAAAGGTTATTTGTCTGGAAAAGAGATAATGTCAAGGTAGTAGGACACCCTTTCCTATTAAAAAGCTAGTGCCGTAACTGGACTAACCTCTTAGAGAATTTGTACCGTTAGACACGCTTTAAGCTCGAGAGAGTTAAAGTGAAATAGTCCTTGTTGAGGTCGAGATACGCTTGGATTTACCATAGAATACAATTCTCTATAAGCACATGCATGTCACAATTCTACACACTCATAGCCAATAGAGACGTATACCTCAGAAGGTGGACATAACCCCAATGCTTCAATTCTCATTGCTTACAACCAACGTAACAATCTCTTTCTCTTTTTACTTTATTATTTTCAGCCTTTGTTTACATTACTTGCAAGACAAGAATCCCCCATTTTTACGAGACTTGCACCAAAAGTTTAGTAATTTTACTTACTTGTTGGCCAAGCTATTCCCTGTGGGCTCGATACCCAACCCAGGTTGGGTTCTATATTTGACAAACGATCGCTTTACACTCCTACGAGAGCTGTAGATTGAGCATTATCAAAAATTGGCGCTGTTACCGGGGAATACGAGTGTCAATCAAGTTCGTGATAATTACTACACCCCTTGGTCAAAGATTCTCGTACTTTTACTTTTACTTTTTATTTTTGTTTATTGCAGGTTTTTCTTTTAGTGCATGCCCCATACTAGAAGTTCTGGTGAACCGTTATTACAAATCAATCCGGAACCACAACGAATTAGAAGAATGGAAGCACAAGCTGAAATCGACAGGATGACTGCTCAACACGAGCAAGCAAGATTAGCTGCTCTTGCTGCCGCCCAAGTACACCAGCAAAACATTAATAATCCTGGGTGAGCAACAAATCCTGACGATGAGGATTTAGGTGACGACGAGTTGATAAACCCAAGGCATGTTGCTGAAACTACAACACCTGCGAACAAAAGAGGTCGACAAGCTCGGCATAGGTATAATCGCCAACCGTTGCAGCTAGCTTTAGACGATGATGATGATGATCTTGATGGTGCCGGAGCCACTGGAGCTATAATTCCACCACCATTAGCACCCGGAGCCAAGTTCAATATCACTAGCACCATGATTCAGCTTTTGCAACTTAAGGGATTATTTGGTGGAATAGCAGGCGACGATCCCAATATGCATCTCATCAACTTTATTTCTACATGCAAGTCGTTTGACAATCCTGGTGTTGGTCAGAATGCAATTCGATTACGTCTATTTCCATTGTCTCTGTTTGGGGAGGCAACTCTATGGTTGAATGGGCTGACTCCTGATTGTATTACAAATTGGAGGCAATTGAGGGACGCTTTCCTAGAAATATTCTTTCCGCCATCCAAGAGGGCGCAATTGAGAGATGAAATCAGCAATTTTCGACAGCTTCCCTCTGAAGCTCTTCATGAAACATGGGAGAGGTTCAAGATAAAGTTAGAGAGATGCCCAAACCATTACATGACTAATGTTCACCTCATGGAGATCTTGTATAGAGCCTTGAATTCAATAACTAAACCAGTGGTGGAAAATGCACCTGGAGGTTCTTTCATCGACCTCACCTTTGGTCAAGCAAGCAAGATGATAGATCGTATGACAAAACAAAGTAGAGCTTGGCATACCAGGGATTCTGAGGTAGCAAGCCCCACTTTATCTATTGGCATGACTGCAGACCAATGAAGAAGAGAAGAAGAACATGATCAAAATATGCCGCACATGAAAACCCAAATGGATCTTCTTACAAAGCATCTATTAGGGAAGACTGAAAAGTGAAAGCAATTGAGTCAAAAGGAAGAGACGAATCTGATTTGGAAGAGGAGGCCAACTACTTGAACAATCAGGGGAGTTTCCGAGGGAATACCCAAGGAAACCAAGGTTGGAACTATTATGATAAATCTAGAAACAAAGACCAAGATAGTTGGAAGAACAAGAATGAAAAGAGTGGTTTGTACGTTCCCCCTGGCAGACGTGATACCACCATATCTAATTCTGGAAGTATGGAAGACATGATGGCTAAATTATTGAAAGGAGTGGAAGCAATGAGAGCGGGAGTTACGGAGGTAATTAATGATTTGTCCGTCATGAAACAATTAGTAGATTCACATTCCACTTCAATTAGACAACTAGAGCAGCAATTCAGTCAACTTTCAGCAGCACTCAACCAAAGAAAGGCCGGCACTTTACCTAGCGATACTGTGCAAAACCCAAGGAATGATGGGTCATGCATGGCCATCACTACCAAAAGTGGTAAGGTGCTGGAAAATCCAGAAAAAGGCAAGCAAGTGATTGACGAAGTTGCGGACATGGATGACAATGCAAAAGGAGAAAATGCCGCAGCTACTACTCCTGACGTCAACAACGCCACATCCAGCACTGTGTAGCCTGAAAAACTAGGAAAATAGAAGCAAGAGGAGAAGAAAACCGCGGAGAGAACACTTCCATACCCACCACCACCTTTTCCCCAAAGATTGAAGAAGGTGGCGAATGACACTAAGTTCAGCAAATTTATGACTATGCTCAAGTAGCTGACCATTAATGTTCCATTATTGGAGGCACTTGAACAAATGCCTGGGTATGCAAAATTTATGAAGGATCTCTTGACAAAGAAGCGGGCAGCAAGTTATGACTTGGCGGATAATGTTCATCATTGTAGTGCAATCTCTACAAGGTTGCTAGTTCAGAAGAAGGCAGATCCTGGAGCTTTCACTATTCCTTGCACAATTGGATCGTTGGATTTTGCCAAGGCATTGTGCGATCTAGGTGCTAGCATCAATTTGATGCCACTATCCATCTACAAGAAGTTGGGGCTAGGCGATCCGACACCAACCAATATGAGGCTCGTAATGGCTGATAGGTCGGTAAAACGACCTGTGGATATCTTGAATGATGTGTTGCTGAAAGTTTCGTCATTCATCTTTCCTGCAGACTTCGTTATTCTGGATTGTAAGGAGGATTCTGAAGTTCCCATCATCTTGGGATGTCCCTTCCTTGCAACTGGAAGTGTGCTTATTGACATGAAAGATAATGAGCTTTTGTTTCGAATTAATGATGAAGTGGTACGGTTTGATATATGCAAAACAATGAAGCATCCCAGCGATATAAATGAGTTATCTGTAGCTGATGTTCATCATGAGGATACGAAAGCATTATCTATAGAGAAACAACCTACTGTTGAGCCATTGTCTGCTGCGCCACTGAATGTTGAGCATGAGGACAATGAAGAACTTATGGGTGATCTAACAGAAATAGAGTCGTATACTCCTATGCAACCAGAATGTGATCTCAAGAATCAACCAATAGCGAAGACTTCCATTGACGAACCACCAATGCTAGAAACGCAAGAGCTCCCCGATTATCTAAGGTATTTGTTCTTGGAAAGTAGAAATATACTTCCGGAGAGAGCAGATGATTTACGTGAACAACACGTAGAATCTCTCATCTCTGCTCTGAAGAGATAAAAGAGAGCTATGGGTTGGACTATTGATGATATAATTGGTGACTCTTCGGAGAAACGTAGGAGCCATCTCAAAAAAGATCGCATGCCCACAGGTAAGCCTTATTGTCGTCTAAATCCTTTCAGAAAATGATCCATCACTTACCAAGACGAAGTCTGAGTACTCGAGATAACTATGTCGAGCCACGACAATAAATAAAGCGCTAGATGGGAGGCAACCCATCGTTTTATTGTTTTATCATTTTATCGTTTTATCATTTCATCATTTTTCTTTCGTCCTAGTACTTGATAAATGAAAATCCAAAAATAAGAGTCATGCCACGACCAAAACTAAGGCACTTGGTGGGAGGCAACCCATCGTACTAATCGTTTTCATTTGTTTTGAGAAAAAATAGGTGCAAAAAGTATTCAACGAGGAGATTGATTTCAATAGACGATTTGGATGCATTGTATGGTAAAGTTGGTAAGTTAGGAATGGTGATGCATAAGGCTATGGATTGAGCATTTCCCACACCAAAATAGGCATCGAGAAAGGCTAGGCCTTGGTAAAACTAGGCCACGAACGATGCACAACCTATCCTATAGCCTAAGGTCTCGAAATCTAGTGTGCTATACACTATACGCCGCCTATTCCTAGGTATGCTTGTGACTATGCGCCGCCTATTCTATGGCATTTGGTCTCAGTATCTCATCTGCCATAGACTATGCGGCGCATATGTCCCAAAATGCCATAGACTATGCGCCGCATATGTCCCATTATGCAATAGACAATGCGCCGCATATGTCATTGATATGCCGAGCATTATGCGCCGCATATGTGGTATTTTTGTCTCCATAACCAATTCTAAATAGGTCAAAACCCGACCCATTCTCTTCCTATATAAAGGGGACTTTGTTTTACAATACAACCACACTAAAAATTGACCTAAGGGCGCTGCATATACATCCAAATCCTCTCAAAATTTTCTTCTTTTGCTCTTCCAATTCACAAAACCATCTCCACAAGCTTCAAGCAAGTAAGTACTCTCTTATTCTTCATTTATTTCTCATAAGTACTACGCTGCTATGTCTATTATGAATTGCTAAATCATATAAGATTGTTGGTGATGTTCATGTGTTTGGATTGTTGATACAAAATCATGTGAGTGAACATGTACGTAGGAAAATCTTGACTTGTTTCCGACTTGAAATTGGTTTTAATAGCATTGTTATACTATTTGCAGAATTAATATGGCTATGAATAGTGCTTAAGATTGTTGTTTGGATACTTATATGTTAGACTATACCGGCCATCGGGATAAGACTTATAGTGCCTACCGACATAAGAGGTTGTGATTGTTGTAAGAATAACTATTCCATGTGGTAACCCCTATGTAGTAGTGTTGCTATATCTACCATGAAAGTAGTCCAATGGCTGCAAGTAAGTGATGCATTGCTGATTTTCTTGTCAGAATACAATCCTAAAACGTATGTCGACGAAATCTGAGTAATCAACCACTTTCGCTTCACTGATTTGTGTTAACAAAATAAGTGTGGGGTGGTACCCCTACTGCTTATGTATAGATTGTATCCATTGATATTGTGCTACCATTAACACTATTTCAAGTCTCAGGTACAATGGCACCTAAAGAGAGACAAGGCAAGGAGAAGGCTACCACTTTCCAAAAGGGCAAGAAAAGAGGCCGCAAGGAGCAAGGAGAACCCTCCTCGCTGGAAATACCTCAACTCACGCTTGGAATTAAGTGAGATACTTATGAGGAACTTCTGAGGATGACGACTCTGATTATGATTCCGATGAAAGGGGTAGGACCCCAGACATAGAGGAGGAGTCCGACTGACCAGGTTCCTCGTATTTATTTTCCACTGAGGACAGTGTCCCGACTAAGTCTGGGGTGGTGGTATTACATGCTATACATCTCTATTCGCATCTATGTTTGTTTGCTTTTGTTTCATTTTTGTTTCGTTTTGTTTTTTTTAGTAGTTAATTTTTTATTTTATTTTTTCTAGCTTCGCATGAAATTATTTTGATAGGCAGCATGAGATTATAACAAGAGTATGTGTTACAATTGTGACTATTGAGACGTTTAGGCTCTAGTTGTGACTCATTATGTGATATTGTGTGATTCAATTCCTTCACTTGTTGGGTCGAGAGTCTATATTACTTCCAATCAAGTCAACCATGTGCCTTGTGTGTGTGAGATTAATCATATATTCTATGATTGTGGCTGATGCTAGAACTTGCCTGGTATGTATGCAAAGCGAAAATAAGGATTGTAAGTTTAGGAGTTGATTTAGGCATTTCTTTGGCAACCTATACATGTTTACCTTCATTTTTACCTACCCATGGACATCATCCTAGTTAAACCCTTTTGAGCCTTTAGCCTATTTCTTTGACAACCTCGTATGCAAGCCTAATCCTTTTTTTTTCAAGACAGTAATTTGATCCAAATTCCTAAGTGCTTTAAAGTGAAAAAGCCATGTGACAAGATAAGAGGAAATTGGGTGAGTATGATGCTTCAAATTGTAATGGTATTTGAATGTGTTATGAAAAAGAAAGTGCTATCATAAGAGGTATGTTGTGAAAAGAAAAAGAAAAAGAAAGCTGAAAAGTGAGTTGTGCTTAAAATTGAAAAACAAAATAGGAGAACAAGGGTGGTAGAATAAAAGAAAGAAGAAAGGTTGAAAGAAAAAAGTGTCAATTATACAATGTGATGTATTAAAGCGCTTAGGATCTTAGTCACTATTCATGGCCAAGATAGTCCTACCCGTCCCTTAGCCTACATTACAACCATCAAAAGACCTACTTGATCCTAATCTTAACATTCCGACATTTAGTGGAGTACTACACTAAGGGAAAGCCTATGGTCATCAGTTGCTACATATGATTTTTTGTGAGAGTGAGAGCAAGGATATTTTGATACCCATGTTTGAAAAATATGCTATACTTGTGAGTGATTATGGGTACTATATTGTGAGACACACATGGTTGATGAGTCTTAGATAGTTGTATATGATTCTATGCACCTTAACGTTTCCATGCGAGTTGATCACCATCACGAGTCTATGCTTGAGGTTAAATTGTTTCTACTTATAATCAGAAAGCTACTCTTTGTTGATAATTGTTGTGCTTGTCTTGAAGAATGTTTTGTGTTGTTGATGTAAAATCCTAAGTTGATGTGTATAGGGACATGATATTTTGTTCGAGGACGAACAAAGCTCTAAGTGTGGGGTTTTGATGGTAGGCGAATTTACACGCCTATATCAATATATTTTGCCCATATTTTAGCCTAGTTTTGAGAACAAATTATATATTTCAAGCACTTTTAGTCCTTTTTCCTGTAAATGATCTAACGAACATGATTAGTAAAGTTTCAGGTATAAATGATGCAAAATTCAGCATTTTATGGCTTACTTGACGCAAAAGAAAGCTCACGAAGAAAGGAAAATGAGTGTACACGCCTAAGGACCAAAACTGCTGCATGGAAAATCTATCCCGGGCTAAAACAACATTTCTGAAGACTTTGGGGACTTACAGACACATAGCTG
>CM061555.1:229590335-229600335 GCA_030864225.1 Capsicum baccatum var. pendulum | reverse complement strand
AGACAAGCATATGACTACTGGCAGGATCAACCAGGAAGCATTTCTCATCGACGTCGGCGTCGCATGAGCCCGGCCTGCCCGCGGGGGCGCGGACGGATTCAAGGTGAGCGCGACCGTCGTTTGCAAGGAGCGTCGTACGGGGCAGATAGGAGCCGATGAAGGCCCCATGCCCGCTGCATCTGCCGCATCCGAGAATCCAGACCGCCGCTCGCGGACCACGACAGTGCACAACGAAGCGAGGGAGTCGTGGGACGCGAGGCCGGCCTTTCGATTCGCCCCGCGCACGAAATGCGAGGGGCGAAGGGCGATCGATAAAACTTGATAATGCCTGGGCATTAGGTATGCAACACAGGAAACCGACTTCGAGCAAGCCTACATTGCGCTTGCCCCGCGACTGAGATGGCAGGCGGGTCAGGACGTCGCTGCTCGAGCAGGGATCCAACCTAACCACACGTGCCGAACATAACTCACGCGCCGTGCGTCCAAATGCTCCGTCGATGCACGCCCGGCACCGGTCCCAACGCCCAGCAATAGATGCCGTGCGCTGCTGCCCATGCGGACGTTGCAAGGCTGAAGCAAGTCCCGCTTGACAAGATAGCCCGCCCGTGGGGGGAGCAGAGGAGATAAAGGCACGCCGAGGCTCATGCACGGGCGCCACCCACGCCGGCCGCCGGCGCTCGTCGCGGATTGGGCTCGGCCGCATGCGTGCAGCGCCTGGATCTTGCCCCGAGAGCAGCATCCAGTACTCGCCACTTGCACGAAGGCACCGCCTCGTCTGAAGTCTAGCGCCAGCAGCCCCGTCGTGGACGACGCCACCGATAACCGACACGAGCGTACAATGAAACGCCGCCGACGTTGCTACACGGGCACGGACGTCTCGCACGGACTAGCCATGCATGCTGCCATGTGCCCACGCTGCTCGCCGACATGGCCAATGAGCGCCTATGCCAACTACCGACAATCGCCTTGAAGTTCCTTCAACACCTCTACCCCCCTTATATATGTTTAAAAAAAAACCCAAGTGATAGGAGTAGACATGATTTTGCCAGAGAATCATACCATACATATGCGGACCCGAACTGCACATTTTGATGTGATATGGAGCCTGTGCACTCACAAAACGGTCGCATAATTTGTAAATGATAATTTTCGTTGAAAAAATATTTTTTTACAAATCTCATTTATTAAAATTCAAAAAATATGTAAAAATAAATCGAAAATAGAAAAAATATCTATAAAAATATGAAAAAATTAGGAAAATATTCTCAGCTACATGAACTAACCTTAAACCAACAATCGAGTGCATATTTGTACGTATAACGTAACGATATAAAATATTTAAATTTAAGGATACTAAATAAAAATTTTAAAAAAATATAAAAATAACGTGGGGTCATTAGGAAAATCGCCCAGAATGCAATGAATAGGTGACAACCCCAAAATATGCATATTAGAATGAAGTAGCCTTAAACCAACAATTGAGTGCACATTTGTACGAATGATGTAACGATATAAAATATTTAAATTTAAGGATATTAAATAAAAATTTTAAAAGAAGGCGACGGTACATTGCGAAAATCGCCACGACATATGAGGTAACATTGAAATATATTTAAAATAAAAAAATTAGAGCGGATATGAAGAAAAATGAGTATGCAAGGTGTCATGGCGCCAAGGTGCCTAGGTGCCATGGCGCCATGGTGCCATGGCGCCACGGTGGCTTGGTGCCATGGTGCCATGGCGCCACGGTGCCTTGGCGCCACGGTGCCTTGGCGCCTTGGTGCCTTGGTGCCTTGGTGCCTTGGTGACTTGGTGCCATGGCGCCATGGTGCCAAGCTGACTTGGTGCCACGGTGCATGGATATCCAACTTGACAAAGACACCACTATGGCAGGCCACTATACGTCCGTCGGCGTTCGTCATTGGAGGCGTCTCCAGCATTACACTCGACGGTCACAAAAACCTCTAATTGCGGCATGCCTCCACGCACCGACGTTGTTCTTGGCACTTCGCTGAGCACTTATGCCGCACTCTGAATAGCGGATATCCTCCAGTTGCGATGCCGTTGTTCTTCGCGAAAGGCTACTTGATATCGTATGCTTAACTGTTTGGAATGGAATGCACGCGACGCTTGGCTAACTCGGGTGAGGTGAGCTCGCAGCACTTGGTAGGATTTTTCAAAGACAAATGCACGAACCTCCTTTGCAGACGGGCGGCAGGGTGGTTGATTGGATGGGGAGGGACGAACCGGAGCGACAAAGGGCTGAATCTCAGTGGATCGTGGCAGCAAGGCCACTCTGCCACTTACAATATCCCGTCGCGTATTTAAGTTGTCTGCCTAGGATTCTGCCCGCCGCTCAATGGAAATTGAACTTCAAGGCCGCCGCCGCGACCCTTCCGCCGCGGCTGCTTAGCCAACGACACGTGCCCTCGGGGGCCGAGGCCCCTACTACGGGTCGGAAAGCGTACGGCGGGCGCATGCATCGCTTCTAGACCAGATTCTGACTTAGAGGCGTTCAGTCATAATCCAGCACACTGTAGCTTCGCGCCACTGGCTTTTCAACCAAGCGCGATGATCAATTGTGTAAATCAATGGTTTCTCTCGTACTGGGTTGAATTACTATTGCGACACAGTCCCACCGACAACCGACGAGTTCGGGACTGGGACCCCCGTGCCCAGCCCTCAGAGCCAATCCTTTTCCCAAACATACGGATCCATTTTGCCAACTTCCCTCGCCTACACTGTTCCATCGACCAGAGGTTGTTCACCTTGGAGACCTAATGCGGTTATGAGTACGACCGGGTGTGGACGGCATTCGGTCCTCCGAATTTTCAAGGGCCGCTGGGAGCGCACCGAACACCACGCGACGTGCGGTGCTCTTCCAGCCGCTGGACCCTACCTCCGGCTGAGCCGATTCCAGGGTGGGCAGGCTGTTAAACAGAAAAGATAACTCTTCCTGAGGCTACCGCCGACGTCTCCAGACTGCCTAACGTTTCCGTTGACTTCCACGTCCTGGTTCAGGAATTTTAACCCGATTCCCTTTCGGAGCTCGCGCGAAACGTGCTATATGTCGGGCTTTCTCCGACCCTTAGGATCGACTAACCCATGTGCAAGTTCCGTTCACATGGAACCTTTCCCCTCTTCGGACTTCAAAGTTCTCATTGGAATGTTTGCTACTACCACCATGATCTGCACCGACGGCCGCTCCGCCCGGGCTCGCGCCCAAGGTTTTGCAGCGACCGCCATGCCCTCCTACTCATCGGGGCCTGGCACTTGTCCCGACGGTCGGGTGTAGGTCGCGCGCTTAAGCTCCATCTATTTTCGAGGCTATTTGATTCGGCAGGTGAGTTGTTACTCACTCCTTAGCGGATTTCGACTTCCATGACCACCGTCCTGCTGTCTTAATCGACCAACACCCTTTGTGGGATCTAGGTTAGCGCGCATTTTGGCAGCGTAACTCGGCTTCCGGTTCATCCCGCATTGCCATTTCTGCTTACCAAAAATGGCCCACTCGGATCTCTTGATTCCGTGGCGCGGCTCAATAAAGCACTCGCGCCGTCCTACCTATTTAAAGTTTGAGAATAGTTCGAGGGCGTTGCGTCCCCGAGGCCTCTAATAATTGGCTTTACCCGATAGAACTCGCCGTTACTAAGGGAATCCTTGTAAGTTTCTTTTCCTCCGCTTATTGATATGCTTAAACTCAACGGGTAATCCCGCCTGACCTGGCGTCGCGGTCGGAGCGCCTGAGCGCGGAAGGGGTCCTGGAGTCCGGACGCGCAACCGGCCGTAGCCGCGACGACAAACAGAGTTGAGTTGCAACCACCACTTGCCGCGACGTCTGTCGACGTGGAATCGCATTTAGGCCAGCCGCGAGCTCGAGGCACACAGAAGGCCAGTATCCGCCCCGCGACGACAACGTGCCCCATGATTGAGGCACGATGCTAGGGGACGATGCTATGCGTGACGCCCAGGCAGACGTACCCTCGGCCTAATGGCTTCGGGCGCAACCTGCGTTCAAAGACTCGATGGTTCACGGGATTCTATAATTCACACCAAGTATCGCATTTTGCAATGTTCTTCATCGATGCGAAAGCCGAGATATCCGTTGCCGAGAGTCATTTTCGTTTACAAAAAAAGCACAGGTCCCGCCCGATGCACGCCGCAGACGGGGCGCGAGGGGAAGGCTATCGATTCAAGTATTCCTTGGCGCTTTCTGCGCTGGGGTTCGTTGGTCGCCCGCCGGCGCGCGCGCCGGGGATGGGGGGAGGCGCTCGTGCGGAGTGTCGGAGCATCCCGCCCGCGCGGACTCCCCAGTTGTTAAACACATTCGCGGGGTCGTTCTGCTGTGCAGGTTTCAACAATGAACCTTCGGCAGGTTCACCTACGGAGACCTTGTTACGACTTCTCTTTCCTCTAAATGATAAGATTCAATGGACTTCTTGGGACGTCGCGGGTAGCGAACCGCCCATGTCGACGCGATCCGAACATTTCACCGGATCATTCAATCAGTAGGAGAGACGGGCGGTGTGTACAAAGGGCAGGGACGTATTCAACGCGAGCTGATGACTCGTGCTTACTAGGAATTCCTCGTTGAAGACCAACAATTTCAATGATCTATCCCCATCACGATGAAATTTCAAAGATTACCCGAGCCTGTCGGCCAAGGCTTTAAACTCGTTGAATACATCAGTGTAGTGCGCGTGCGGCCCAGAACATCTAAGGGAATCACAGACCTGTTATTGCCTCAAACTTCCGCGGCCTAAAAGGCCGTAGTCCCTCTAAGAAGCTGGCCGTGAAGGGATACCTCCGCATAGTTAGTTAGCAGGCTGAGGTCTCGTTCGTTAATAGAATTAACCATACAAATCGCTCCACCAACTGTCCCTGTTAATCATTACTCTGATCCCGAAGGCCAACGTAATTGGACCGAAATCCTGTAATGTTATCCCATGCTAATGTATACAGAGCGTAGGCTTGCTTTGAGAACTCTAATTTCTTCAAAGTAACAGTGCCGGAGGCACGACCCGGCCAGTTAAGGCCAGGAGCACATCGCCGACAGAAGGGACGAGACGATCGGTGCACACCATAGGCGGACCGGCCGGCCCATCCCAAAGTCCATCTACGAGCTTTTTAACTGCAACAACTTAAATATACGCTATTGGAGCTGGAATTACCGCGGCTGCTGGCGCTAGACTTGCCCCCCAATGGATCCTCGTTAAGGGATTTAGATTGTACTCATTCCAATTACCAGACTGATTGAGCCCGGTATTATTATTTATTGTCACTACCTCCCCGTGTCAGGATTGGGTAATTTGCGTGCCTGCTGCCTTCCTTGGATGTGGTAGCCGTTTCTCAGGCTCCCTCTCCGAAATAGAACCCTAATTCTCCGTCACCCGTCACCACCATAGTAGGCCACTATCCTACCATCGGAAGTTGATAGGGCAGAAATTTGAATGATGCGTCGCCGGCACGATGGCCGTGCGATCCGTCGAGTTATCATGAATCATCGCAGCAACGGGCACAGCTCGCGTCGACCTTTTTTCTAATAAATGCATCTCTTCCAGAAGTCGGGGTTTGTTGCACGTATTAGCTCTAGAATTACTACGGTTATCCGAGTAGTAGATACCATCAAACAAACTATAACTAATTTAATGAGCCATTCACAGTTTCACAGTCTGAATTTGTTCATACTTACACATGCATGGCTTAATCTTTAAGACAAGCATATGACTACTGGCAGGATCAACAAGGTAGCATTCCTCATCGACGTCAGCGTCGCATGAGCCGGGCCTGCACGCGTGGGCGCGGACGGATTCAAGGTAAGCGCGACCGTCGTTTGCAAGGAGCGTCGTACGGGGCAGATAGGATCCGATGAAGGCCCCATGCCCGCTGCGTCTGTCGCATCCGAGAATCCAGACCGCCGCTCGCGGACCACGACATCGCACGACGAAGCGAGGAAGTCGTGGGACACGAGGGCGGCCTTTTGATTCGCCCCGTGCACGAAATACGAGGGGCGAAGGGAGATCGATAATACTTCATAATGCCTGGGCATTAGGTATGCAGCATAGGAAACCGACTTCGATCAAGACTACATTGCGCTTGCCCCGCGACTGAGATGGCAGGCGGGTCAGGACGTCGCTGCTCGAGCAGGGATCCAACCTAACCGCACGTGCCGAACACAACTCACGCGCCGTGCATCCAAATGCTCCGTCGATGCACGCCCGGCACCGGGCCCAACGCCCGGCAATAGATGTCGTGCGCTGCTGCCCATGCGGATGTTGCAAGGCTGAAGCAAGTCCCGCTTGACACGATAGACCGCCCGTGGGGGGAGCAAAGGAGATGAAGGCACGCCGAGGCTCATGCACGGGCGCCGCCCACGCCGGCCGCCGGCGCACGACGCGGATTGGGCTCGGCCGCATGCGTGCAGCTCCTGGAGCTTGCCCCGAGAGCAGCATCCAGTACTCGCCGCTCGCACGAAGGCACCGCCTCGTCCGAAGTCTAGCGCCAGCAGCCCCGTCGTGGACGACAGCACCGATAACTAACACTAGCGTACAATGAAGCGCCGCCGACTTTGCTACATGGGCACGGACGGCTCGCACGGACTAGCCATGCATGCTGCCATGCGCCCACACTGCTCGCCGACATGGCCACTGAGCGCCTATCCCAACTACCGACAATCGCCTTCAAGTGCCTTCAACACCTTTACCCCCCTTATATATGCTTAAAAAAAAAAAAACAAGTGACAGGAGTAGACATGATTTTGCCAGAGAATCATACCAGACATATGCGGACCCGAACTGCATGTTTTGATGAGATACGGAGCCTGTTCACTCACAAAACGGTCGCGTAATTTGTAAATGATAATTTTCGTTGAGAAAATATTTTTTTACAAATATCATTTATTAAAATTCAAAAAATAGGTAAAAATAAATCAAAAATAGAAAAAATATCTATAAAAATATCAAAAAATTAGGAAAATATTCTCAGCGCATGAACAAACCTTAAACCAACAATCGTGTGCATATTTGTACGTATAACGTAACGATATAAAATATTTAAATTTAAGGATATTAAATAAAAATTTTAAAAAAATATAAAAATAACGTGGGGTCATTCGGAAAATCGCCCAGAATGCAACAAATAAGTGACAACCCCAAAATATGCATATTAGAATGAAGTAGCCTTAAACCAACAATTGAGTGCGCATTTGTACGAATGACGTAACGATATAAAATATTTAAATTTAAGGATATTAAATAAAAATTTGAAAAGAAGGCGACGGGACATTACAAAAACCGCCACGACATATGATGTAACATCGAAATATATTTAAAATAAAAAAATTAGAGCGGATATGTAGAAAAATGAGTATGCAAAGTGCCATGGCGCCAAGGTGCCTTGGCGCCAAGGTGCCTAGGTGCCATGGCGCCATGATGCCTTGGTGCCTTGGTGCCTTGGTGCCATGGCGCCACGGTGCCTTGGTGCCATGGCGCCACGGTGCCTTGGCGCCTTGGAGCCTTGTTGCCATGGCGCCACGGAGCCATGGTGCCTTGGTGCCATGGCACCACGGTGACTTGGTGCCATGGCGCCACGGTGCCAAGCTGCCTTGGTGCCACGGTGCATGAAAATCCAACTTGACAAAGACACCACCATGGCAGGCCACTATACGTCTGTCGGCGTTCGTCATTAGAGGCGTCTCCAGCATTGCACTCGACGGTCACAAAAACTTCTAATTGCGGCATGCCTCCACGCACCGATGTTGTTCTCGGCGCTTCACTGAGCACTTATGCCACACTCCGAATCGCAGAAATCCTCAAGTTACGATGCCATTGTTTTTCGCGAAAGGCCACTTGTTATCGTATACTTAACTGTTTGGAATGGAACGCACGCGATGCTTGGCTAACTGGGGTGAGGTGAGCTCGTACCACTTGGTGGGATTTTTGAAGGACGAATGCACGAATCTCCTTTGGAGACGGGAGACAGGGTGGTTGATTGGATGGGGAGGGACGAAACGGAGCGACAAAGGGCTGAATCTCAGTGGATCGTGGCAGCAAGGCCAGTCTACCACTTACAATACCCCGTCGCGTATTTAAGTTGTCTGCAAAGGATTCTGCCTACCGCTCGATGGAAATTGTACTTCAAGGCGGCCGCCGCGACCCTTCCGCCGCAGCGGCTTAGCCAACGACACGTTCCCTTGGGGGCCGAGGCCCCTAATGCGGGTCGGCAAGCGGACGGCATGCATCGCTTCTAGCTCGGATTCTGACTTAGAGGCGTTCACTCATAATCCAGCACACGGTAGCTTCGCGCCACTGGCTTTTCAACCAAGCGCGATGACCAATTGTGTGAATCAACGGTTCCTCTCGTAATGGGTTGAATTACTATTGTGACATAGTCCCACCGACAGCCGACGGGTTCGGTACTGGGACCCCCGTGCCCAGCCCTCAGAGCCAATCCTTTTCCCAAACTTACGAATACATTTTGCCAACTTCCCTTGCCTACATTGTTCCATCGACCAGAGGTTGTTCACCTTGGAGACCTAATGCGGTTATGAGTACCACCGGGTGTGGACGGCATTCGGTCCTCCAGATTTTCAAGGGCCGCTGGGAGCGCACCGAACACCACGCGACGTGCGGTGCTCTTCCAGCCGCTGGACCCTACCTCCGGCTGAGCCGATTCCAGGGTGGGCAAGCTGTTAAACAGAAAAAATAACTCTTACTGAGGCTCTCGCCGACGTCTCCGGACATCCTAACATTGCCGTCGACCGCCACATCCCGATTCAGGAATTTTAACCGGATTCCCTTTCGGAGCTCGCGCGAAACGCGCTATCTGTCCGGCTTTCCTTGACCCTTAGGATCGACTAACCCATGTGCAAGTTCCGTTCACATGGAACCTTTCCCCTTTTCGGCCTTCAAAGTTCTCATTTGAATATTTGCTACTACCACCAAGATCTGCACCGACGGCCGCTCTGCCCGGGCTCGCGCCCAAGTTTTTGCAGCGACCGCCATGCCCTCCTACTCATCGGGGCCTGACACTTGCCCCGAAGGACGGGTGTAGGTCGCGCGCTTAAGCGCCATCCATTTTCGAGGCTAGTTGATTCGGCAGATGAGTTGTTACACACTCCGTAGCAGATTTCGACTTCCATGACCACCGTCCTGCTGTCTTAATCGACCAACACCCTTTGTGGGATCTAGGTTAGTGCGAATTTTGTCACCGTAACCCGGCTTCCGGTTCATCCCGCATCGCCAGTTCTGCTTACCAAAAATGGACCACTTGGAGCTCTTGATTCCGTGGCGCGGCTCAATAAAGCACTCGCGCTGTCCTACCTATTTAAAGTTTGAGAATAGTTCGAGGGCGTTGCGTCCCCGAGGCCTCTAATCATTGGCTTTACCCGATAGAACTCGCACGCGAGCTCCAGCTATCCTGAGGGAAACTTCGGAGGGAACCATCTACTAGATGGTTCGATTAGTCTTTAGCCCCTATACCCAAGTCAGACGAACGATTTGCACGTCAATATCGTTGCGGGCCTCCACCAGAGTTTCCTCTGGCTTCCCCCCCGCTCAGGCATAGTTCACAATCTTTCGGGTCCCGACAGGTATGCTCACACTCGAACCCTTCTCAATAGATCAAGGTCGGTCGTCGGTGCACCCCTCGGGGGGATCCCACCAATCAGCTTCCTTGTGCCTTACGGGTTTACTCGCCTATTGACTCGCACACATGTCAGACTCCTTGGTCCGTGTTTCAAGACGGGTCGAATGGGGAGCCCACAGGCCAGCGTCCGGAGCGCGCAGATGCCGAAGCACGCCGGAGGCGGGCGCTGCCTGCCACAATCGAGGAGACGACATTCCACGAGCATATCGAGAGCCCGGGCTTTGGGCGCCCCCAATCCATGTTGGTCCACGCCCCGGGTCGATCGGCGTACCGGCTCGTCGCCGTTCCACATACGATTGGGGCGCATCGCCAGCCCCCATCCGCTTCCCTCCCGACAATTTCAAGCACTCTTTGA
>CM061555.1:229580335-229585335 GCA_030864225.1 Capsicum baccatum var. pendulum | reverse complement strand
GCGGACCCGAACTGCACGTTTTGATGAGATACGGAATATATTTAAAATAAAACAATTAGAGCGGATATGTAGAAAAATGAGTATGCAAGGTGCCATGGCGCCAAGGTGCCTAGGTGCCATGGCGCCATGGTGCCTTGGTGCCATGGCGCCACGGTGCCTTGGTGCCAGGGCACCACGGTGCCATGGAGCCACGGTGCCATGGCGCCACGTTGCCTTGGCGCCTTGGTGCCTTGGTGCCATGGCGCCACGGAGCCATGGTGCCTTGGTGCCATGGCGCCACGGTGCCAAGCTGCCTTGGGGCCACGGTGCACGGATATCCAACTTGACAAAGACACCACCATGGCAGGCCACTATACGTCCGTCGGCGTTCGTCATTGGAGGCGTCTCCAGCATTGCACTCGACGGTCACAAAAACCTCTTATTGCGGCATGCCTCCACGCACCGAAGTTGTTCTTTACGCTTCGCTTCGCACTTATGCCGCACTCCGAATTGCGGAAATCCTCCAGTTGCGATGTCGTTGTTTTTCGCGAAAGGCCACTTGATATCGTATGCTTAACTGTTTGGAATAGAACGCACGCGACGCTTGGCTAACTCGGGTGAGGTGAGCTCGCAGCACTTGGTGGGATTTTTCAAGGACGAATGCACGAATCTCCTTTGGAGACGGGCGGCAGGGTGGTTGATTGGATGGGGAGGGACGAACCGGAGCGACAAAGGGCTGAATCTCAGTGGATCATGGCAGCAAGGCCACTCTGCCACTTACAATACCCCGTCGCGTATTTATGTTGTCTGCAAAGGATTCTGCCCGCCGCTCGATGGAAATTGTACTTTAAGGCGGCCGTCGCGACCCTTCCGCCGCGGCAGCTTATCCAACGACCAGTGCCCTTGGGGGCGGAGGCCCCTACTGCGGGTCGGCAAGAGGACGGCGGGCGCATACATCGCTTCTAGCCCGGATTCTGACTTAGAGGCGTTCAGTCATAATCCAGCACACGGTAGCTTCGCGCCACTGGATTTTCAACCAAGAGCGATGACCAATTGGTTGAATAAACGATTCCTCTCGTACTGGGTTGAATTACTATTACGACACAGTCCCACCGACAGCCGACGGGTTCGAGACTGGGACCCCCGTGCCTAGCCCTCAGAGCCAATCCTTTTCCCAAACTTACGGATCTATTTTGCCAACTTCCCTTGCCTACATTGTTCCATCGACCAGAGGTTGTTCACCTTGGAGACCTAATGCGGTTATGAGTATGACTGGGTGTGGACGGCATTCGGTCCTCCGGATTTTCAAAGGCTGCTCGGAGCGCACTAAACACCACGCGACATGCGGTGCTCTTCCAGAAAAATCGCCCAGAATGCAACGAATAAGTGACAACCCCAAAATATGCATATTAGAATAAAGTAGCCTTAAACCAACAATTCAGTGCGCATTTGTACGAATGACGTAACGATATAAAATATTTAAATTTAGGGATATTAAATAAAAATTTAAAATGAAGGCGACGGGACATTACGAATAACGCCACAACATATGAGGTAACATCGAAATATATTTAAAATAAAAAAATTAGAGCGGATATGTAGAAAAATAAGTATGCAAGGTGCCATGGTGCCAAGGTGCCTAGGTACCATGGCGCCATGGTGCCTTGGTGCCTTGGTGCCATGGCAACACGGTGCCATGGCGCCACAGTGCCTTGGTGCCATGGTGCCATGGCGCCACGGAGCCATGGCGCCACGGTGCCTTGGCGACTTGGTGCCTTTGTGCCATGGCGCCACAGAGCCATGGTGCCTTGGTGCCTTGGTGCCATGGCGCCACGGTGCCTTGGTGCCATGGCGCCACGGTGCCAAGCTGCCTTGGTGCCACGGTGCACGGATATCCAACTTGACAAAGACACCACCATGGCAGGCCACTATACGTCCGTCGGCGTTCGTCATTGGAGGCGTCTCCAGCATTGCACTCGATGGTCACAAAAACCTCTAATTACGGCATGCCTCCATGCACCGACGTTGTTCTCGGTGCTTTGCTGAGCACTTATGCCGCACTCCGAATCGTGGAAATCCTCCAGTTGCTATGCTGTTCTTTTTCGCGGAAGGCCACTTGATATCGTATGCCTAACTGTTTTGAATGGAACGCAAGCGCCGCTTGGCTAACTCGGGTGAGGTGAGCTCGCAGCACTTGGTGGGATTTTTCAAGGACGAATGCACGAACCTCCTTTGGAGACGGGCGGCAGGGTGGTTGATTGGATGGGGAGGGACGAACCGGAGCAACAAAGGGCTTAATCTCAGTAGATCGTGGTAGCAAGGCCACTCTGCCACTTACAATACCCCGTCGCATATTTAATTTGTCTGCAAAGGATTCTGCCCGCTGCTCGATGGAAATTGTACTTCAAGGCGGCCGCCGTGACCCTTCCGCCACGGCGGCTTAGCCAACGATACATTCCCTTGGGGGCTGAGGCCCCTACTGCGGGTCGGCAAGCGGACGGCGGGAGCATGCATCGCTTCTAGCCCAGATTCTGACTTAGAGGCGTTCAGTCATAATCCAGCACACGGTAGCTTCGCGCCACTGGCTTTTCAACCAAGCGCGATGACCAATTGTGTGAATCAATGGTTCCTCTCATACTGGGTTGAATTACTATTGTGACACAGTCCCACCGACAGCCGATGGGTTCGAGACTGGGACCCCCGTGCCCAGCCTTCAGAGCCAATCCTTTTCCCAAACTTAAGGATCCATTTTGCCAAGTTCCCTGGCCTACATTGTTCCATCGACCAGAGGTTGTTCACCTTGGAGACCTAATGCGGTTATGAGTACGATCGGGTATGGACGGCATTCGTTTCTCCAGATTTTCAAGGGCTGCTCAGAGCGCACTAAACACCACGCGACATGCGGTGCTCTTACAGAAAAATCGCCCAGAATGCAACGAATAAGTGACAACCCCAAAATATGCATATTAGAATAAAGTAGCCTTAAACCAACAATTCAGTGCGCATTTGTACGAATGGCGTAACGATATAAAATATTTAAATTTAGGGATATTAAATAAAAATTTAAAAAGAAGGCGACGGGATATTACGAATAACGCCACAACATATGAGGTAACATCGAAATATATTTAAAATAAAAAAATTAGAGCGGATATGTAGAAAAATAAGTATGCAAGGTGCCATGGCGCCAAGGTGCCTAGGTGCCATGTCGCCATGGTGCCTTGGTGCCTTGGTGCCATGGCAACACGGTGCCATGGCGCCACGGTGCCATGGCGCCACGGTGCCTTGGCGACTTGGTGCCTTTGTGCCATGGCGCCACAGAGCCATGGTGCCTTGGTGCCTTGGTGCCTTGGTGCCATGGCGCCACGGTGCCTTGGTGCCATGGCGCCACGGTGCCAAGCTGCCTTGGTGCCACGGTGCACGGATATCCAACTTGACAAAGACACCACCATGGCAGGCCACTATACGTCCGTCGGCGTTCGTCATTGGAGGCGTCTCCAGCATTGCACTCGATGGTCACAAAAACCTCTAATTGCGGCATGCCTCCACGCACCGACGTTGTTCTCGGTGCTTCGCTGAGCACTTATGCCGCACTCCGAATCGTGGAAATCCTCCAGTTGCTATGCTGTTGTTTTTCGCGGAAGGCCACTTGATATCGTATGCGTAACTGTTTGGAATGGAACGCAAGCGCCGCTTGGCTAACTCGGGTAAGGTGAGCTCGCAGCACTTGGTGGGATTTTTCAAGGACGAATGCACGAACCTCCTTTGGAGACGGGCGGCAGGGTGGTTGATTGGATGGGGAGGGATGAACCGGAGCGACAAAGGGCTTAATCTCAGTAGATCGTGGTAGCAAGGCCACTCTGCCACTTACAATACCCCGTCACATATTTAAGTTGTCTGCAAAGGATTCTGCCCGCCGCTCGATGGAAATTGTACTTTAAGGCGGCTGCCGTGACCCTTCCGCCACAGCGGCTTAGCCAACGATACGTTCCCTTGGGGGCTGAGTCCCCTACTGCGGGTCGGCAAGCGGACGACGGGAGCATGCATCGCTTCTAGCCCAGATTCTGACTTAGAGGCGTTCAGTCATAATCCAGCACACGATAGCTTCGCGCCACTGGCTTTTTAACCAAGCGCGATGACCAATTGTGTGAATCAATGGTTCCTCTCATACTGGGTTGAATTACTACTGCGACACAGTCCCACCGACAGCCGATGGGTTCGAGACTGGGACCCCCGTGCCCAGCCTTCAGAGCCAATCCTTTTCCCAAACTTAAGGATCCATTTTGCCAAGTTCCCTTGCCTACATTGTTCCATCGACCAGAGGTTGTTCACCTTGGATACCTAATGAGGTTATGAGTACGACCGGGTGTGGACGGCATTCGGTCCTCTGGATTTTCAAGGGCCGCTGGGAGCGCACCGAACACTACGCGATGTGCGGTGCTCTTCCAGCCGCTGGACCCTACCTCCGGCTGAGCCGATTCCAGGGTGGGCCGACTGTTAAACAGAAAAGATAACTCTTCCTGAGGCTCCCGCCGACGTCTCCGGACGTCCTAACGTTGCCGTCGACCGCCACATCCCGGTTCAGGAATTTTAACCCGATTCCCTTTCGGAGCTCGCGCGAAATGCGCTATTTGTCGGGCTTTCCCCGACCCTTAGGATCGGCTAACCCATGTGCAAGTTCCGTTCACATGGAACCTTTCCCCTCTTCAGCCTTCAAAGTTCTCATTTGAATATTTGCTACTACCACTAAGTCTGCACCGACGGCCGGGTGTAGGTCGCGCGCTTAAGCGCCATCCATTTTCGAGGCTAGTTGATTCGGCAGGTGAGTTGTTACACACTCCTTAGCGGATTTCGACTTCCATAACCACCGTCCTGCTGTCTTAATCGACCAACACCCTTTGTGGGATCTAGGTTAGCGCGCATTTTGGCACCGTAACCCGGCTTTCGGTTCATCCCGCATCGCCAGTTCTGCTTACTAAAAGTGGCCCACTCGGAGATCTTGATTCCGTGGCGCGGCTCAA
>CM061555.1:229575335-229577835 GCA_030864225.1 Capsicum baccatum var. pendulum | reverse complement strand
GAGACTAGGACGGTATCTGATCGCCTTCGAGCCCCCAACTTTCATTCTTGATTAATGAAAACATCCTTGGAAAATGCTTTCGCAGTTGTTAGTCTTTCATAAATCCAAGAATTTCACCTCTGACTATGAAATACGAAATCCCCCAACTGTCCCTGTTAATCATTACTCCGATCCCGAAGGCCAACGTAATAGGACCGAAATCCTATAATGTTATCCCATGCTAATGTATACAGAGCATAGGCTTTCTTTGAGCACTCTAATTTCATCAAAGTAACAGCGCCGGAGGCACGACCCGGCCAGTTAAGTCCAGGAGTGCATCGCCGACAGAAGGGACGAGACGATCGGTGCACACCATAGGCGGACCGGCCGGCCCATCCCAAAGTCCAACTATGAGCTTTTTAACTGCAACAACTTAAATATACGCTATTGGAGCTGGAATTACCGCGGATGCTAGCGCCAGACTTTCCCTCCAATGGATCCTCGTTAAGGGATTTAGATTGTACTCATTCCAATTACCAGACTAATTGAGCCCGATATTATTATTTATTGTCACTACCTCCCCGTGTCAGGATTGGGTAATTTGCATGCCTGCTGCCTTCCTTGGATGTGGTAGCCGTTTCTTAGGCTCCCTCTCCGGAATCGAACCCCAATTCTCTGTCACCCGTCACCACCATGGTAGGCCACTATCCTACCATCGAAAGTTGATAGCGCAGAAATTTGAATGATGCGTCGCCGGCACGATGGTCGTGCGATCCGTCGAGTTATCATGAATCATCACAGCAACGGGCAGAACCCGCGTCGACCTTTTATCTAATAAATGCATCTCTTCCAGAAGTCGGGGTTTGTTGCACGTATTATCTCTAGAATTACTACGGTTATCCGAGTAGTAGATACCATCAAACAAACTATAACTGATTTAATGAGCCATTCGCAGTTTCACAGTCTGAATTTGTTCATACTTACACATGCATGGCTTAATCTTTGAGACAATCATATGACTACTGGCAGGATCAACCAGGTAGTATTCCTCATCGACGTCGGCGTTGCATGAGCCCGGCCTGCCCGCGGGGGCGCAGACGGATTCAAGGTGAGCACGACCGTCGTTTGCAAGGAGCGTCGTACGGGGCAGATAGGAGCCGATGAAGGCCCCATGCCCGATGCGTCTGCCGCATCTGAGAATCCGGACCGCCGATCGCGGACCACGACATCGCACGACGAAGTGAGGGAGTCGAGGGACGCGAGGGCGGCCTTTCGATTCGCCACGCGCACGAAATGCGAAGGGCGAAGGGCGATCGATAAAACTTGATAATGCTTGGGAATTAGGTATGCAACACAGGAAACCGACTTCGAGCAAGCCTACATTGCGCTTGCCCCGCGACTGAGATGGCAGGCGGGTCAGGACGTCGCTGCTCGAGCAGGGATCCAACCTAACTGCACGTGCCGAACACAACTCACGCGCCGTACGTCCAACTGCTCCGTCGATGCATACCCGGCACCGGCCCCAACGCCCGGCAATAGATGCCGTGCACTACTGCCCATGCGGACGTTGCAAGGCTGAAGCAAGTCCCGCTTGACACGATAGCCCGCCCGTGGGGGGAGCAGAGGAGATGAAGGCACGCCGAAGCTCATGCACGGGCGCTGCCCACGCCGGCCGCCGGCGCTCGCCGCGGATTGGGCTCGGCCGCATGCGTCCAGTACTCGCCGCTCGCACGAAGGCACCGCCTCGTCCGAAGTCTAGCGCCAGCAGCCCCGTCGTGGACGACGCCACCAATAACCGACACGAGCGTACAATGAAGCGCCGCCGACGTTGCTACATGCGAACGGATGGCTCGCACGGACTAGCCATGCATGCTGCCATGCGCCCACGCTGCTCTCCGACATGGCCACTGAGCACCTCTGCCAACTACCGACAATCGCCTTGAAGTGCCTTCAACACCTCTACCCCCCTTATATATGCTAAAAAAAAAACCAAGTGACAGGAGTAAACATGATTTTGCTAGAGAATCATACCAGACATATGCGGACCCGAACTGCATGTTTTGATGAGATATAGAGCCTGTGCACTCACAAAACGGTCGCGTAACTTGTAAATGATAATTTTTGTTGAGAAAATATTTTTTTACAAATATCATTTATTAAAATTCAAAAAATATGTAAAAATAAATCGAAAATAGAAAAATATCTATAAAAATATGAAAAAATTAGGAAAATATTCTCAGCGCATGAACTAACCTTAAACCAACAATCGAGTGCATATTTGTACGTATAACGTAACGATATAAAATATTTAAATTTAAGGATATTAAATAAAAACTTTAAAAAAATATAAAAATAACGTGGGGTCATTAGGAAAATCGCCCAGAATGCAACGAATAAGTGACAACCCCAAAATATGCATATTAGAATGAAGTAGCCTTAAACCAACAATTGAATGCGCATTTGTACGAATGACGTAACGATATAAAATATTTAAATTTAAGGATATTAAATAAAAATTTGA
>CM061555.1:229555335-229565335 GCA_030864225.1 Capsicum baccatum var. pendulum | reverse complement strand
ATAAAAATATGAAAAAATTAGGAAAATATTCTCAGCGCATGAACTAACCTTAAACCAACAATCGAGTGCATATTTGTACGTATAACGTAACGATATAAAATATTTAAGTTTAAGGATACTAAATAAAAATTTTAAAAAAATATAAAAATAACATGGGGTCATTAGGAAAATCGCCCAGAATGCAACGAATAAGTGACAACCCCAAAATATGCATATTAGAATGAAGTAGCCTTAAACCAACAATTGATTGCGCATTTGTACGAATGACGTAACGATATAAAAGATTTAAATTTAAGGATATTAAATAAAAATTTGAAAACAATGCGACGGGACATTACGAAAACCGCCACGACATATGAGGTAACATCGAAATATATTTAAAATAAAAAAATTAGAGCGGATATGTAGAAAAATGAGTATGCAAGGTGCCATGGCGCCAAGGTGCCTAGGTGCCATGGCGCCATGGTGCCTTGGTGCCTTGGTTCCTTGGTGCCATGGCGCCACGGTGCCTTGGGGCCATGGCGCCACGGTGCCATGGCGCCACGGTGCCTTGGAGCCTTGGTGCCTTGGTGCCATGGCGCCACGGAGCCATGGTGCCTTGGTGCCTTGGTGCCATGGCGCCACGGTGCCAAGCTGCCTTGGTGCCACGGTGCACGGATATCCAACTTGACAAAGACACCACCATGGCAGGCCACTATACGTCCGTCGGCATTCGTCATTGGAGGCGTCTCCAGCATTGCACTCGACGGTCACAAAAACCTCTAATTGCGGCATGCCTCCACGCACGGACGTTGTTCTCGGCGCTTCGCTGAGCACTTATGCCGCACTTCGAATCGCGGAAATCCTCCAGTTGCGATGCCGTTGTTTTTCACGAAAGGCCACTTCATATCGTATGCTTAACTGTTTGGAATGGAACGCACGCGACGCTTGGCTAACTCGGGTGAGGTGAGCTCGCAGCACTTGGTGGGATTTTTCAAGGACGAATGCACGAACCTCCTTTGGATACGGGCGACAGAGTGGTCGATTGGATGGGGAGGGACGAACCGGAGCGACAAAGGGCTGAATCTCAGTGGATCGTGGCAGCAAGGCCACTCTGCCACTTACAATACCCCGTCGCATATTTAAGTTGTCTGCAAAGGATTCTGCCCGCCGCTCGATGGAAATTGTACTTCAAGGCGGCCGCCGCGACCCTTCCGCCGTGGCGGCTTAGGCAACGACACGTGCCCTTGGGGGACGAGGCCCCTACTGCAGGTCGGCAAGCGGAAGGCAGGCGCATGCATCGCTTCTATCCCGGATTCTGCCTTAGAGGCGTTCATTCATAATCCAACAAACGGTAGCTTGGCGCCACTGGCTTTTCAACCAAGCGCAATGACCAATTGTGTGAATCAACGGTTCCTCTCGTACTGGGTTGAATTACTATTGCGACACAGTCCCACCGACAGCCAACGGGTTCGGGACTGGGACCCCCGTGCCCATCCCTCAGAGCCAATCCTTTTCCCAAACTTACAGATCTATTTTGCCAACTTCCCTTGCCTACATTATTCCATCGACCAAGGGTTGTTCACCTTGGAGACCTAATGCGGTTATGAGTACGTGATGATAGGCGAATTTACACGCCTATATCAATATATTTTGCCCATATTTTAGCCTAGTTTTGTGAACAAATTATATATTTCAAGCACTTTTAGTCTTTTTTCCTGTAAATGTGATAACGAACATGATTAGTAAAGTTTCAGGTATAAATGATGCAAAATTCAGCATTTTATGGCTTACTTGACGCAAAAGAAAGCTCACGAAGAAAGGAAAAGGAGTGTACACGCCTAAGGACCAAAACTGCTGCATGGAAAATCTGTCCCGGGCTAAAACAGCATTTCTGAAGACTTTGGGGACTTACAGACACATAGCTGGATTTTTACAATGATACATTAACCTAATACAATTGGGTTATGTATTTCATTAGTTTATTTGGATTATGATAATGTTACCTTAACCTAGTACATTTGGGTTAAGTATTCCATTAGCCTATTAGGATTTGGTTATTTATTTTGTTAGCTTAGTAGGAGTAGGATATGGGTATTATAAATACCCTATCATGCTAGAGATTTTAATTCAAGTCCTCCCTTAGAGGAGAGACATTCCTCCCTTAGTGGAGAGAATTTATCCCTCACCACAATACATTCTTCCATCCCTCTCTTCTTCCACCACAACAATTCTACAACTCTTCTAATCTTTCCAGTAATCTTATTTTCTTCTACTCTTCTATTCTTAATTTCTGCAAAAAGAGAAACGTTACCTTGCTAAGGAATCACGCCTCACGCCTATCACTTGATCTACATGCCATTACTCAATATTGTGATATAAAAACAATGTCAATCGTGATCTCCTTCGCATTCATGGGTAACTAAACCTCTCTGTTGGGGTTATGGAAGCCGAATGAGATACTATCTATTGCTGTGAGTTTGTGAGTTCGTGACACGTATATTGCTTATATCATTATTCTCTTCATATTAATCTACATTCTTGGCGGTTGCAAACGCAAGAATACGTCAGTCTAACATTTAACTTGTTTGAGAGAAAGGTTATTTGTCTGGAAAAGAGATAATGTCAAGGTAGTAGGGCACCCTTTCCTATTAAAAAGCTAGTGCCGTAACTGGACTAACCTCTTGGAGAATTCTTACCGTTAGACAAGCTTTAAGCTCGAGAGAGTTAAAGTGAAATAGTCCTTGTTGAGGTCGAGAGACGCTTGGATTTACCATAGAATACAATTCTCTATAAGCACATGCATGTCACAATTCTATACAGTCATAGCCAATAGAGACGTATACCTCAGAAGGTGGACATAACCCCAATGCTTCAATTCTCATTGTTTACAACCAACGTAACAATCTCTTTCTCTTTTTACTTTATTATTTTCAGCCTTTGTTTACATTACTTTCAAGACAAGAATCCCCCCTTTTTACGAGACTTGCACCAAAAGTTTAGTAATTTTACTTACTTGTTGGCCAAGTTATTCCCTGTGGGATCGATACCCAACCCAGGTTGGGTTCTATATTTGACAAACGACCGCTTTACACTCCTACGAGAGCTATAGATTGAGCGTTATCCAAAATTGGCGCTGTTGTCGGGGAAAACGAGTGTCAATCAAGTTCGTGATAATTACTAGACCCTTTGGTCAAAGATTCTCGTACTTTTACTTTTAGTTTTTGTTTTTGTTTATTGCAGGTTTTTCTTTTAGTGCATGCCCCATACTAGAAGTTCTGGTCAACCGTTATTACCAATCAATCCGGAACCACAACGAATTCGAAGAATGGAAGCACAAGCTGAAATCGACAGGATGGCTGCTCAACACGAGCAAGCAATATTAGCTACTCTTGCTGCCGCACAAGTACACCAACAAAACATTGATAATCCTGGGCGAGCAACAAATCCTGACGATGAGGATTTAAGTGACGACGAGTTGATAAACCCAAGGCATGTTGCTGAAACTACAACACCTGCCAACAGAAGAGGTCGACAAGCTCGGCATAGGTATGATCGCCAACTGTTGCAGCCATCTTTTGACGATGATGATGATGATGATCTTGATGGTGCCGGAGCCACTGGAGCTATAATTCCACCACCACTAGCGCCCGGAGCCAAGTTCAATATCACTAGCACCATGATTCAGCTTTTGCAAATTAAGGGATTATTTGGTGGACTAGCAGGCGACGATCCGAATATGCATCTCATCAACTTTATTTCTACATGCAAGTCGTTTGACAATCTTGGTGTTGGTTAGAATGCAATTCGATTACGTCTATTTCCATTGTCTCTGTCTGGGGAGGCAACTCTATGGTTGAATGGGCTGACTCCTGATTCTATTACAAATTGGAGGCAATTGAGAGACGCTTTCCTAGAAAGATTCTTTACGCCATCCAAGAGGGCGCAATTGAGAGATGAAATCAGCAATTTTTGACAGCTTCCCTCTGAAGCTCTTCATGAAACATGGGAGAGGTTCAAGACAAACCTAGCGAGATGCCCAAACCATCACATGACTAATGTTCACCTCATGGAGATCTTGTATAGAGTCTTGAATTCAATAACTAAACCAGTGGTGGACAACGCACCTGGAGGTTCTTTCATGGACCTCACCTTTGGTCAAGCAAGCAATATGCTAGATCGTATGACAAAACAAGTAGAGCTTGGCATACCAGGGATTCTGAGGTAGCAAGCCCCACTTTATCTATTGGCATGACTGCAGACCAACGAAGAAGAGAAGAAGAACGTGATCAAAATATGGCACACATGAAAACCCAAATGGATCTTCTTACAAAGCATCTATTAGGGAAGACTAAAAAAGTGAAAGCGATTGCGTCAAAAGGAAGAGACGAATCTGATTCGGAAGAGGAGGACAACTACTTGAACAATCAGGGGGGTTTCCGAGGGAATACCCAAGGAAACCAAGGTTGGAACTATTATGATAAATCTAGAAACAAAGACCAAGATAGTTGGAAGAACAAGAATGAAAAGAGTGGGCTGTACTTCCCCCCTGGCAGACGTGATACCACCATATCTAATTCTGGAAGTATGGAAGACATGATGGCTAAATTATTGAAAGGAGTGGAAGCAACGAGCGCGGGAGTTACAGAGGTAATTAATGATTTGTCCATCATGAAACAATTAGTAGATTCACATTGCACTTCAATTAGACAACTAGAGCAGCAATTCAGTCAACTTTCAGCAGCACTCAACCAAACAAAGGCCGACACTTTACCTAGCGATACTGTGCAAAACCCAAGGAATGATAGGTCATGCATGTCCATCACTACCAGAAGTGGTAAGGTGCTGGAAACTCCAGAAAAAGGCAAGAAAGTGATTGACGAAGTTGCGGACATGGATGACAACGCAAAAGGAGAAGATGTCGCAGCTACTACTCCTGACGTCAACAACGCCACATCCAGCACTGTGCAGCCTGAAAAACTGGGAAAATGGAAGAAAGAGGAGAAGAAAACCATTGAGAGAACACTTCCATACCCACCACCACCTTTTCCTCAAAGATTAAAGAAGGTGGCGGATGACACTAAGTTCAGCAAATTTATGACTATGCTCAATCATCTGACCATTAATGTTCCATTAGTGGAGGCACTTGAACAAATGCCTAGGTATGCAAAATTTATGAAGGATCTCTTGACAAAGAAGCGGGCAGCAAGTTATGACTTGGCGGATAATGTTCATCATTGTAGTGCAATCGCTACAAGGTCGCTAGTTCAAAAGAAGGCAGATCCTGGAGCTTTCACTATTCCTTGCACAATTGGATCTTTGGATTTTGCCAAGGCATTGTGCGATCTAGGTGCTAGCATCAATTTGATGCCACTATCCATCTACAAGAAGTTGGGGCTAGGCGATCCGACACCAACCAATATTAGGCTCGTGATGGCTGATAGGTCGGTAAAACGACCTGTGGGTATCTTGAATGATGTGTTGGTGAAAGTTTCTTCATTTATCTTTCCTGCAGACTTGGTTATTCTGGATTGTAAGGAGGATTCTGAAGTTCCCATCATCTTGGGACGTCCCTTCCTTGCAACTGGAAGTGTGCTTATTGACATGAAAGATAATGAGCTTTTGTTTCAAATTAATGACGAAGTGGTACGGTTTGATATATGCAAAACAATGAAGCAGCCCAGCGATATGAATGAGTTATCTGTAGCTGATGTTCATCATGAGGATACGAAAGCATTATATATAGAGAAACAGCCTACTGTTGAGCCATTGTCTGCTGCGCCACTGAATGTTGAGCATGAGGACAATGAAGAACTTATGGGTGATCTAACAGAAACAGAGCCGTATACTCCTGAGCAACCGGAATGTGATCTCAAGAATCAACCAACAACGAAGACTCCCATTGACGAACCACCAATGCTAGAAACGCAAGAGCTCCCCGATTATCTAAGGTATGTGTTCTTGGGAAGTAGAAATATACTTCCGGAGAGATCAGATGATTTAAGTGAACAGCACGTAGAATCTCTCATCTCTGCTCTGAAGAGATACAAGAGAGCTATGGGTTGGACTATTGATGATATAATTGGTGACTCTCCGGAGAAACGTAGGAGCCATCTCGAAAAAGATCGTATGCCCACAGGTAAGCCTCATTGTCGTCTAAATCCTTTCAGAAAATAATCCATCACTTACCTAGACAAAGTATGAGTACTTGAGATAACTATGTCGAGCCACGACAATAAATAAAGCACTAGATGGGAGGCAAACCATCATTTTATTGTTTTATCATTTTATCGTTTTATTGTTTCATCATTTTTCTTTCATCCTAGTACTTGATAAATGAAAATCCAAAAATAAGAGTCGTGCCACGACCAAAACTAAGGCACTTGGTGGGAGGCAACCCATCGTACTAATCGTTTTCATTTGTTTTGAGCAAAAATAGGTGCAAGAAGTATTCAACGAGGAGATTTATTTCAATAGAAGATTTGGATGCATTGTATGGTAAAGTTGGTAAGTTAGGAATGGTGATGCATAAGGCTATGGATTGAGCATTTCTCACGCCCAAATAGGCATCGAGAAAGGCTAGGCCTTGGTAAAACTAGGCCACGAACGATGCACAACCTATCCTATAGCCTAAGGTCTCAGAATCTAGTGTGCTATACACTATGCGCCGCCTATTCCTAGGTATGCTTTTGACTATGCGCCGCCTATGCTATGGCATTTGGTCTCAGTATCTCATATGCCATAGACTATGCGGCGCATATGTCCCAAAATGCCATAGACTATGCGCCGCATATGTCCCATTATGCTATAGACAATGCGCCGCATATGTCATTGATATGTCGAGCATTATGCGCCGCATATGTGGTATTTTTGTCTCAAAAATCAATTGTAAATAGGTCAAAACCCAACCCATTCTCTTCCTATATAAAGGGGACTTAGTTTTACAACACAACCACACTAAAAATTGACCTAAGGGCACCGCATATACATCCAAATCCTCGCAAAATTTTCTTCTTTTGCTCTTCCAATTCACAAAACCATCTCCACAAGCTTCAAGCAAGTAAGTACTCTCTTATTCTTCATTTATTTCTCGTAAGTACTACGCTGCTATGTCTATTTTGAATTGCTAAATCGTATAAGATTGTTGGTGATGTTCATGTGTTTAGATTGTTGATACAAAATCATGTGAGTGAACATGTACGTAGGAAAATCTTGACTTGTTTCCGACTTGAAATTGGTTTTAATAGCATTGTTATACTATTTACGGAATTACTATGGCTATGAATAGTGCTTAAGATTGTTGTTTGGATACTTATACGTTAGACTATCCCGGCCATCGGGATAAGACTTATAGTGCCTACCGACATAAGAGGTTGTGATTGTTGTAAGAATAACTATTCCATGTGGTAACCCCTATGTAGTAGTGTTGCTATATCTACCATGAAAGTAGTCCAATGGCTGCAAGTAAGTGATGCATTGCTGATTTTCTTGTCGGAATACAATCCTAAAACGTATGTCGACCAAATCTGAGTAATCGACCACTTTCGCTTCACTGATTTGTGTTAACAAAACTAAGTGTGGGGTGGTACCCCTACTGCTTATGTATAGATTGTATCCATTGATATTGTTCTACCATTAACACTATTTCAAGTCTCAGGTACAATGGCACCTAAAGAGAGACAAGGCAAGGAGAAGGCTACCACTTCCCAAAAGGGCAAGAAAAGAGGCCGCAAGGAGCAAGGAGAACCCTCCTCGCTGCAAACACCTCAAATCATGCTTGGAATTAAGTGAGATACTTATGAGGAACTTCTGAGGATGACGACTCTGATTATGATTCCGATGAAAGGGGTAGGACCCCAGACATAGAGGAGGAGTCCGACTGATTAGGTTTCTCGTATTTATTTTCCACTGAGGACAGTGTCCCGACTAAGTGTGGGGTGGTGGTATTACATGCTATACTTCTCTATTCGCATCTATGTTTGTTTGATTTTGTTTCATTTTTGTTTCGTTTTGTTTATTTTAGTAGTTAATTTTTTATTTTATTTTTTCTAGCTTCGCATGAAATTATTTTGATAGGCAGCATGAGATTATAACAAGAGTATGTGTTACAATTGTGACTATTGAGACGTTTAGGCTCTAGTTGTGACTCATTATGTGATATTGTGTGATTCAATTCCTTCACTTGTTAGGTCGAGAGTCTATATTACTTCCAATCAAGTCGACCATGTGCCTTGTGTGTGTGAGATTAATCGTATATTCTATGATTGTGGCTGATGCTAGAACTTGCCTGGTATGTATGCAAAGCGAAAATAAGGAGTGTAAGTTTAGGAGATGATTTAGGCATTTCTTTGGCAACCTATACATGTTTACCTTCATTTTTACCTACCCATGGACATCATCCTAGTTAAACCCTTTTGAGCCTTTAGCCTATTTCTTTGACAACCTCGTATGTAAGCCTAATCCATTTTTTTACAAGACAGTAATTTGATCCAAATTCCTAAGTGCTTTAAAGTGAAAAAGTCATGTGACAACATAAGAGGAAATTGGGTGAGTGTGATGCTTCAAATTGTAATGGTATTTGAATGTGTTATGAAAAAGAACGTGCTATCATAAGAGGTATGTTGTGAAAAGAAAAAGGAAAAGAAAGATGAAAAGTAAGTTGTGCTTAAAATTGAAAAACAAAATAGGAGAACAAGGGTGGTAGAATAAAAGAAAGAAGGGTGAAGGAAAAAAGTGTCAATTATACAATGTGATGTATTAAAGCGCTTAGGAGCTTAGTCACTATTCCTGGCCAAAATAGTCCTACCCGTCCCTTAGCCTACATTACAACCGTCAAAACACCTACTTGATCCTAATCTTAACATTCCGACATTTAGTGGAGTACTACACTAAGGGCAAGCCTATGGTCATCAGTTGCTACATATGAATTTTGTGTGAGAATGAGAGCAAGGATATTTTGATACCCATGTTTGAAAAATATGCTATACTTGTGAGTGATTATGGGTACTATATTGTGAGACACACATGGTTGATGAGTCTTGGATAGTTGTATATGATTCTATGCACCTTAACGTTTGCATGCGAGTTGATCACCATCACAATTCTATGCTGGAGGTTAAATTGTTTCTACTTATAATCAGAAAGCTACTCTTTGTTGATAATTGTTGCGCTTGTCTTGAAGAATGTTTTGTGTTGTTGCTGTAATACCCTAAGTTGATGTGTAGAGGGACATGATATTTTGTTCGAGGACGAACAAAGCTCTAAGTGTGGGGTGTTGATGATAGGCGAATTTACACGCCTATATCAATATATTTTGCCCATATTTTAGCCTAGTTTTGAGAACAAATTATATATTTCAAGCACTTTTAGTCCTTTTTCCTGTAAATGAGCTAACGAACATGATTAGTAAAGTTTCAGGTATAAATGATGCAGAATTCAGCATTTTATGGCTTACTTGACGCAAAAGAAAGCTCACGAAGAAAGGAAAAGGAGTGTACACGCCTAAGGACCAAAACTGCTGCATGGAAAATCTGTCTCGGGCTAAAACAACATTTCTGAATACTTTGGGGACTTACTGACACATAGCTGGATTTTGACAATGATACATTAACCTAATACAATTGGGTTATGTATTTCATTAGTTTATTTGGATTATGATAATGTTACCTTAACCTAGTACATTTGGGTTAAGTATTCCATTAGCCTATTAGGATTTGGTTATTTATTTTATTAGCTTAGTAGGAGTAGGATATGGGTATTATAAATACCCTATCATGCTAGAGATTTTAATTCAAGTCCTCCCTTAGTGGAGAGACATTCCTCTCTTAGTGGAGAGAATTAATCCCTCACCACAATACATTCTTCCATCCCTCTCTTCTTCCACCACAACAATTCTACAACTCTTCTAATCTTTCCAGTAATCTTATTTTCTTCTACTCTTCTATTCTTAATTTCCGCAACAAGAGAAACGTTACCTTGCTAAGGAATCACGCCTCACGCCTATCACTTGATCTACACGCCA
>CM061555.1:229542835-229550335 GCA_030864225.1 Capsicum baccatum var. pendulum | reverse complement strand
TCAGCTGACCATTAATGTTCCATTAGTGGAGGCACTTGAACAAATGCCTGGGTATGCGAAATTTATGAAGGATCTCTTGACAAAGAAGCGGGCAGCAAGTTATGACTTGGCGGATAATGTTCATCATTGTAGTGCAATCGCTACAAGGTCGCTAGTTCAAAAGAAGGCAGATCCTGGAGCTTTCACTATTCCTTGCACAATTGGATCGTTGGATTTTGCCAAGGCATTGTGCGATCTAGGTGCTAGCATCAATTTGATGCCACTATCCATCTACAAGAAGTTGGGGCTAGGCGATCCGACACCAACCAATATGAGGCTCGTGATGGCTGATAGGTCGGTAAAACGACCTGTGGGTATCTTGAATGATGTGTTGGTGAAAGTTTCTTCATTCATCTTTCCTGCAGACTTGGTTATTCTGGATTGTAAGGAGGATTCTGAAGTTCCCATCATCTTGGGACGTCCCTTCCTTACAACTGGAAATGTGCTTATTGACATGAAAGATAATGAGCTTTTGTTTCGAATTAATGACTAAGTGGTACGGTTTGATATATGCAAAACAATGAGGCAGACCAGCAATATGAATGAGTTATCTGTAGCTGATGTTCATCATGAGGATACGAAAGCATTATCTATAGAGAAACAGCCTACTGTTTAGCCATTGTCTGCTGCGCCACTGAATGTTGAGCATGAGGACAATGAAGAACTTATGGGTGACCTAACAGAAACAGAGCCGTATACTCCTGAGCAACCAGAATGTGATCTCAAGAATCAACCAACAGCGAAGACTCCCATTGACGAACCACCAATGCTAGAAATGCAAGAGCTCCCCGATTATCTAAGGTATGTGTTCTTGGAAAGTAGAAATATACTTCCGGAGAGAGCAGATGATTTAAGTGAACAACACGTAGAATCTCTCATCTCTGCTCTGAAGAGATACAAGAGAGCTATGGGTTGGACTATTGATGATATAATTGGTGACTCTCCGGAGAAACGTAGGAGCCATCTCGAAAAAGATCGTATGCCCACAGGTAAGCCTCATTGTCGTCTAAATCCTTTCAGAAAATGATCCATCACTTACCTAGACGAAGTCTGAGTACTTGAGATAACTATGTCAAGCCACGACAATAAATAAAGCACTAGACGGGAGGCAACCCATCATTTTATTGTTTTATCATTTTATCGTTTTATCGTTTCATCATTTTTCTTTAGTCCTAGTACTTGATAAATGAAAATCCAAAAATAAGAGTCATGCCACGACCAAAACTAAGGCACTTGGTGGGAGGCAACCCATCGTACTAATCGTTTTCATTTGTTTTGAGCAAAAATAGGTGCAAGAAGTATTCAACGAGGAGATTTATTTCAATAGACGATTTGGATGCATTGTATGGTAAAGTTGGTAAGTTAGGAATGCTGATGCATAAGGCTATGGATTGAGCATTTCTCACGCCAAAATAGGCATCGAGAAAGGCTAGGCCTTGGTAAAACAAGGCCACGAACGATGCACAACCTATCCTATAGCCTAAGGTCTCGGAATCTAGTGTGCTATACATTATGCGCCGCCTATTCCTAGGTATGCTTTTGACTATGCGCCACCTTGACATTATCTCTTTTCCAGAGAGGAATGTCTCTCCACTAAGGGAGGACTTGAATTAAAATCTCTAGCATGATAGGGTATTTATAATACCCATATCCTACTCCTACTAAGCTAATAAAATAAATAACCAAATCCTAATAGGCTAATGGAATACTTAACCCAAATGTACTAGGTTAAGGTAACATTATAATAATCCAAATAAACTAATGAAATACATAACCCAATTGTATTAGGTTAATGTATCATTGTCAAAATCCAGCTATGTGTCTGTAAGTCCCCAAAGTCTTCAAAAATGTTGTTTTAGCCCGGGACAGATTTTCCATGCAACAGTTTTGGTCCTTAGGCGTGTACACTCCTTTTCCTTTCTTCGTGAGCTTTATTTTGCGTCAAGTAAGCCATAAAATGCTGAATTTTGCATCATTTATACCTGAAACTTTAATAATCATGTTCGTTAGCTCATTTATAGGAAAAAGGACTAAAAGTGCTTGAAATATATAATTTTTTCTCAAAACTAGGCTAAAATATGGGCAAAATATATTGATATAGGCGTGTAAATTCTCCTATCATCAACACCCCACACTTAGAGTTTTGTTCGTCCTCGAAAAAAATATCATGTCCCTCTACACATCAACTTAGGGTTTTACAGCAACTACACAAAACATTCTCCAAGACAAGCACAACAATTATCAACAAAGAGTAGCTTTCTGATTATAAGTAGAAACAATTTAACCTCAAGCATAGAATCGTGATGGTGATCAACTCGCATGCAAATGTTAAGGTGCATAGAATCATATACAACTATCCAAAACTCATCAACCATGTGTGTCTCACAATATAGTACCCATAATCACTCACAAGTATAGCATATTTTTCAAACATGGGTATCAAAATATCCTTGCTCTCACTCTCACACAAAATTCATATGTAGCAACTGATGACCATAGGCTTGCCCTTAGTGTAGTACTCCACTAAATGTCGGAATGTTAAGATTAGGATCAAGTAGGTCTTTTGACGATTGTAATGTAGGCTAAGGGACGGGTAGGACTATTTTGGCCAGGAATAGTGACTAAGCTCCTAAGCGCTTTAATACATCACATTGTATAATTGACACTTTTTTCATTCAACATTTCTTCTTTCTTTTATTCTACCACCCTTGTTTTCCTATTTTGTTTTTCAATTTTAAGCACAACTCACTTTTCAGCTTTCTTTTCCTTTTTCTTTTCACAACATACCTCTTATGATAGCACTTTCTTTTTCATAACACATTCAAATACCATTACAATTTGAAGCATCACACTCACCCAATTTCCTCTTATGTTGTCACATGACTTTTTCACTTTAAAGCACTTAGGAATTTGGATCAAATTACTGTCTTGAAAAAAAATGGATTAGGCTTACATACGAGGTTGTCAAAGAAATAGGCTAAAGGCTCAAAAGGGTTTAACTAGGATGATGTCCATGGGTAGGTAAAAATGAAGGTAAACATGTATAGGTTGCCAAAGAAATGCCTAAATCATCTCCTAAACTTACACTCCTTATTTTCGCTTTGCATACATACCAGGCAAGTTCTAGCATCAGCCACAATCATAGAATATACGATTAATCATACACACAAGTCACATGGTCGACTTGATTGGAAGTAATATAGACTCTCGACCCAACAAGTGAAGGAATTGAATTACACAATATCACATAATGAGTCACAACTAGAGCCTAAACGTCTCAATAGTCACAATTGTAACACATAATCTTGTTATAATCTCATGCTGCCTATCAAAATAATTTCATGCGAAGCTAGAAAAAATAAAATAAAAAATTAACTACTAAAAAAACAAAATGAAACAAAAATGAAACAAAAGCAAACAAACATAGATGCGAATAGAGAAGTATAGCATGTAATACCACCACCCCACACTTAGTCGGGACACTGTCCTCAGTGGAAAATAAATACGAGGAACCTGGTCAGTCGGACTCCTCCTCTATGTCTGGGGTCCTACCCCTTTCATCGTAATCATAATCAGAGTCGTCATCCTCAGAAGTTCCTCATAAGTATCTCACTTAATTCCAAGCATGAGTTGAGGTGTTTGCAGCGAGGAGGGTTCTCCTTGCTCCTTGCGGCCTCTTTTCTTGCCCTTTTGGGAAGTGGTAGCCTTCTCCTTGCCTTGTCTCTCTTTAGGTGCCATTGTACCTGAGACTTGAAATAGTGTTAATGGTAGCACAATATCAATGGATACAATCTATACATAAGCAGTAGGGGTACCACCCCACACTTAGTTTTGTTAACACAAATCAGTGAAGCGAAAGTGGTCGATTACTCAGATTTTGTCGACATACATTTTAGGATTGTATTCCGACAAGAAAATCAGCAATGCATCACTTACTTGCAGCCATTGGACTACTTTCATGGTAGATATAGCAACACTACTACATAGGGTTTACCACATGGAATAGTTATTCTTACAACAATCACAACCTCTTATGTCGGTAGGCACTATAAGTCTTATCCCGATGGCCGGGATAGTCTAACATATAAGTATCCAAACAACAATCTTAAGCACTATTCATAGCCATAGTAATTCCGTAAATAGTATAACAATGCTATTAAAACCAATTTCAAGTCGGAAACAAGTCAAGATTTTCCTACGTACATGTTCACTCACATGCTTTTGTATCAACAATCCAAATACATGAACATCACCAACAATCTTATACGATTTAGCAATTCAAAATAGACATAGCAGCGTAGTACTTACGAGAAATAAATGAAGAATAAGAGAGTACTTACTTGCTTGAATCTTGTGGAGATGGTTTTGTGAATTGGAAGAGCAAAAGAAGAAAATTTTGAGAGGATTTGGATGTATATGCGGCGCCCTTAGGTCAATTTTTAGTGTGGTTGTGTTGTAAAACTAAGTCCCCTTTATATAGGAAGAGAATGGGTCGGGTTTTGACCTATTTACAATTGGTTTTGGAGACAAAAATACCACATAGATTCAGCCCTTTGTCGCTCCGGTACGTCCCTCCCCATCCAATCAACCACCCTGCCGTCCATCTCCAAAGAAGGTTCGTGCATTCGTCCTTGAAAAATCCCACTAAGTGCTGCGAGCTCACCTCACCCGAGTTAGCCAAGCGTCGCGTGCATTCCATTCCAAATAGTTAAGCATATGATATCAAGAGGCCTTTCACGAAAAACAACGGCATTGCAACTGGAGGATTTCCGTGATTCGGAGTGCGGTATAAGTGCTTAGCGAAGCACCGAGAACAACGTCGGTGCGTGGAGGCATGCCGCAATTAGAGGTTTTTGTGACCGTCGAGTGCAATGCTGGAGACGCCTCCAATGACGAACGCCGACGGACGTATAGTGGCCTGCCATGGTGGTGTCTTTGTCAAGTTGGATATCCGTGCACCGTGTCACCAAGGCAGCTTGGCACCGTGGCGCCATGGCACCAAGGCAACAAGGCACCATGGCTCCGTGGCGCCATGGCACCAAGGCACCAAGGCGCCAAGGCACCGTGGCGCCATGGCACCAAGGCACCTTGGCGCCATGGCACCTAGGCACCTTGGCGCCATGGCACCTTGCATACTCTTTTTTCTATATATCCGCTCTAATTTTTTAATTTTAAATATATTTCGATGTTACCTCATATGTCGTGGTGGTTTTCGTAATGTCCCGTCGCCTTCTTTTCAAAATTTTATTTAATATCCTTAAATTTAAATATTTTATATCATTACGTCATTCGTACAAATGCGCACTCAATTGTTGGCTTAAGGCTACTTTATTCTAATATGCATATTTTGGGGTTGTCACTTATTCGTTGCATTCTTGGCGATTTTCCTAATGACCCCACGTTATTTTTATATTTTTTGAAAATTTTTATTTAATATCCTTAAATTTAAATATTTTATATCGTTACGTTATACGTACAAATATGCACTCGATTGTTGGTTTAAGGTTAGTTCATGCGCTGAGAATATTTTCCTAATTTTTTCATATTTTTATAGATATTTTTTCTATTTTCGATTTATTTTTGCATATTTTCTGAATTTTAATAAATCATATTTGAAAAAAAATATTTTCTCAACGAATATGTCTGGTATGATTCTCTGGCAAAATCATGTCTACTCCTGTCACTTGGGTTTTTTTTTAAGCATATATAAGGGGGGTAGAGGTGTTGAAGGCACATCAAGGCGATTGTCAGTAGTTGGCATAGGCGCTCAGTGGCCATGTCGGCGAGCAGCGTGGGCGCATGGCTAGTCCGTGCGAGCCGTCCGTGCCAGTGTAGCAACATCGACGGCGCTTCATTGTACGCTCGTGTTGGTTATCGGTGGCGTCGTCCACGACGGGGCTGCTGGCTCTAGACTTCGGACGAGGCGGTGCCTTCGTCCGAGCAGCGAGTACTGGATGCTGCTCTTGGGTCAAGCTCCAGGCGCTGCACACATGCGGCCGAGCCCAATCCACGGCGAGCGCCGGCGGCCGGCGTGGGCGGCGCCCGTGCATGAGCCTCGGCGTGCCTTCATCTCCTTTGCTCCCCCCACGGGCGGGCTATCGTGTCCAGCGGGACTTGCTTCAGTCTTGCAAAGTCCGCATGGGCAGCAGCGCACGACATCTATTGCCGGGAGTTGGGGCCGGTGCCGGGCATGCATCGACGGAGCATTTGGACGCTCGGCGCGTGAGTTGTGTTCGGCACGTGCGGTTAGGATGGATCCCTGCTCGAGCAGCGACGTCCTGACCCGCCTGCCATCTCAGTCGCGCGGCAACCGCAATGTAGGCTTGCTCGAAGTCGGTTTCCTGTGCTGCATACCTAATGCCCAGGCATTATCAAGTTTTATCAATGGCCCTTCGCCCCTCGCATTTTGTGCGCGGGGCGAATCGAAAGGCTGCCCTCACATCCCACGACTCCCTCTCTTCGTCGTGTGATGTCGTGGTCTGCGATAGGCGATCCGGATTCTTGGATGCAGCAGACGCAGCGGGCATGGGGCCTTTATCGGCTCCTACCTTCCCCGTACGACGCTCCTTGCAAACGACGGTCGTGCTCACCTTGAATCCGTCCGCGCCCCCGCGGGCAGGCCGGGCTCATGCGACGCCGATGTCGATGAGGAATGCTACCTGGTTGATCCTGCCAGTAGTCATATGCTTGTCTCAAAGATTAAGCCATGCATGTGTAAGTATGAAGAAATTCAGACTGTGAAACTGCGAATGGATCATTAAATCAGTTATAGTTTGTTTGATGGTATCTACTACTCGGATAACCGTAGTAATTCTAGAGCTAATACGTGCAACAAACCCCGACTGTCCCTGTTAATCATTACTCCGATCCCGAAGGCCAACGTAATAGGACCGAAATCCTATAATGTTATCCCATGCTAATGTATACAGAGCGTAGGCTTGCTTTGAGCATTCTAATTTCTTCAAAGTAACAGCGCCGGAGGCACGACCAGGCCAGTTAAGGCCAGGAGCGCATCGCCGACAGAAGGGACGAGATGATCGGTGCACACCATAGGCGGACCGTCCGGCCCATCCCAAAGTCCAACTATGAGCTTTTTAACTGCAACAACTTAAATATACGCTATTGGAGCTGGAATTACCGCGGCTGCTGGCGCCAGACTTGCCCTCCAATGGATCCTCGTTATGGGATTTAAATTATACTCATTCCAATTACCAGACTGATTGAGCCCGGTATTGTTATTTATTTTCACTACCTCCCCGTGTCAGGATTGGGTAATTTGCGTGCCTACAGCCTTCCTTGGATGTGGTAGCCGTTTCTCTGGATCCCTCTCAGGAATCGAACCCTAATTCTCCGTCACCCGTCACCACCATGGTAGGCCATTATCCTACCATCGAAAGTTGATAGGGCAGAAATTTGAATGATGCGTCGCCGGCACGATGGTCGTGCGATCCATCGAGTTAT
>CM061555.1:229532835-229537835 GCA_030864225.1 Capsicum baccatum var. pendulum | reverse complement strand
GTGTCTCACAATATAGTACCCATAATCACTCACAAATATAGTATATTTTTCAAACATGGGTATCAAAGTGTCCTTGCACTCACTCTCACAAAAAAATTCATATGTAGCAACTAATGACCATAATTTTGCCCTTAATGTAGTACTCTACTAAATGTCGGAATGTTAAGATTAGGATCAAGTAGGTCTTTTGATGGTTGTAATGTAGGCTAAGGGACGGGTAGGACTATTTTGGCCAAGAATAGTGACTAGGTTCCTAAGCGCTTTAATACATCACATTGTATCAATGACACTTTTTTTCTTTCAACCTTTCTTCTTTTTTTTTTCTTCTACCACCCTTGTTCTCCTCTTTTGTTTTTCAAATTTAAGAACAACTCACTTTTCAGCTTTCTTTTCCTTTTTCTTTTCACGACATACCTCTTATGATAGCATTTTTCATAACACATTCAAGAACCATTCCAATTTAAAGCATCATACTCACCCAATTTCCTCTTATGTTGTCACATGACTTGTTCACTTTAAAGCACTTAGGAATTTGGATCAAATTACGGTCTTGAAATAAAATGGATTAGGCTTACATACAAGGTTGTCAAAGAAATAGGCTAAAGGCTCAAAAGGGTTTAACTAGGATGATTTACATGGGTAGGAAAAACTGAAGGTAAACAAATATAGGTTGCCAGAGAAATGCCTAAATCATATCCTAACTTACACTCCTTATTTTCTCTTTGCATACATACCAGGCAAGTTCTAGCATCAGCCACATACATAGAATATACTATTATCTCACACACACAAGGCACATGGTCGACTTGATTGGAAGTAATATAGACTCTTGACCCAACAATTGAAGGAATTGAATCACACAATATCACATAATGAGTCACAACTAGAGCCTAAACGTCTCAATAGTCACAATTGTAGCACATACTCTTGTTATAATCTCATGCTGCCTATCAAAATAATTTCATGCGAAGCTAGAAAAATTTGACTCCTAAAAAAAACTAAAAAAAACGTCAAACGAAAAAACAAAAAAAATGAACTCAAATAAACAAAGTAAACAAACAAACATAGGTGCAAATAGAGAAGTATAACATGCGATACCACCACCCCACACTTAGTCGAGACACTGTCCTCAGTGGAAAATAAATACGAGGAACCTGGTTGGTCGGACTTATCCTCTATGTCTGGGGTCATACCCCTTGCATTGGAATCATCATAAGAGCCATCATCCTCATAAGTTCCGCATAAGTATCCCACTTAATTCCAAGCGTGAGTCGAGGTATTTGCAGCGAGGAGGGTTCTCCTTGCTCCTTGCGGCCTCTTTTCTTGCCCTTTTGGGAAGTGGTAGCCTTTTCCTTGCCTTGGTTCTCTTTAGGTGCCATTGTACCTGAGACTTGAAATAGTGTTAATGGTAGCACAATCCCAATAGATACAATCTATACACAAGCAGTAGGGGTACCACCCCACACTTAGTTTGTTGCTACAAATTAGTGAAGTGAGAGTGGTCGATTACTTAGACTTCATCGACATGCGTTTTAGGAGCTATATTCCAACAAGAAAATCAGATATGTAACACTTCTTGCAATCTTTGCAATACTTTCATGTTAGATATATCAAGACTACGACATAGGGATTACATTATGGTATAGTTTCTATTAATAATCACAATCTCCTATGTCGGTAGGCAACTATAAGTCTTATTCTGATGAACGGGATATTCTAACATGCAAGTATTCAAGTGACAAGATTATGCAATGTTCATGACTATAGCAATTTTGCAAGTAGTATAACAATGCATCAAAATCAAATTCAAGTCGGAAATAAGTTAAGAGCATCCTAACGTACATGTTCACTCACTTGGTTTTGTATCAACAATTCAAACACGTTCACATCACCAATACTTTTTCAAGATTTAGCAATTCATAATAGGTGTAGTAAAGTAGTACTTACAAAATTTAAATGAAGAACAAAGTAGTACTTACTTGGTTGAAGCCTTTGGATGATGTTCTTGTAAAGAAAAAGAGCAAAAGGAAACTTTTTGATAGGATTTGGAGACTATAGGTGGTGCATGAGCTAGGTTTCCAATGTGTTTTTGGTTCAAGATTAAGTCTCATATTTGTAAGAAAAGGTTGGGTTGAGTTTTGACCCATTAAAATCGGATTTGGAGACCAAAAGTGACCATAGGCGGTGCCTAATGCTTTGCCTAGTTGAGTAGAATGCCATAGCATATGCCATGCATTTATTTAAGAATGCCATAGCATATGCCATGCATTTATTTAAGAATGCCATAGCATATGCGGCGCATTGTCTATGGCATATGTAGACATATGCGCCGCATAGTCTATAGCACATGAGATACTGAGACCAAATGCCATAGCATAGGCGGCGCATAGTCAAAAGCATACCTAGGAATAGGCGGCGCATAGTGTATAGCACACTAGATTCCGAGTCCTTAGGCTATAGAATGGGTTGTGCATCGTTCGTGGCCTATTTTTACCAAGGCCTAGCCTTTCTCGAAGCCTATTTTGACGAGGAAAAGGCTCAATCCATAGCCTTATGCATCACCATTGCTAACTTACAAACTTTACCATACAATGCGTCCAAATCGTCAATTGAAATCAATCTCCTCGTTGAATACTTCTTGCACCTATTTTTGCCTACAACCAAATGAAAACGATTAGTACGATGGGTTGCCTCCCACCTAGCGCCTTAGTTTTGGTCGTGGCACGACTCTTATTTTTGGATTTTTCATAAAACAAAACAAGTACTAGAATGAAAGAAAAAATGATAAAATGATAAAACGATGGGTTGCCTCCCATCTAGCGCCTTATTTATTGTCGTGGCTCGACGTAGTTACCTCGAGTACTCAGACTTCGTCGAGGTAAGTGATGGATCGTTTTCTGAAAGGATTTAGATGACAATGAGGGTTACCTGTGGGCATGCGATCTTTTTCGAGATGGCTCATACGTTTCTCCGAAGAGTCACCAATTATATCATCAATAGTCCAACCCATAGCTCTCTTGTATCTCCTCAAAGCAGAGATGAGAGCTTCTACGTGATGTTCACTTAAATCATCTGCTCTCTCAGGAAGTATATTTCTACTTTCCAGGAACACATACTTTAGATAATCGGGAAGCTCTTGCGATTCTAGCATTGGTGGCTCGTCAAAGGGAGTATTCGCTGTTGGTCGATTCTTGAGTTCACAATCCGGTTTCTTAGGAGTATAAGACTTTATTTCTGTTAGAGCACTCATAAGTTCTTCATAACCTTCATTATCTTCATGCTCAACTTTCAGTGGCACAGCAGACAATGGCTCAACAGTAGGTTGTTTCTCTATAGATAATGCTTTCATATCCTCATAATGAACATCAGCTACAGATGACTCATTCATATCGCTGGGCTGCTTCATTGTTTTGCATATATCAAACCGTACCACTTCGTCAACCACTTGCTTGCCTTTTTCTGAAGTTTCCAACACCTTACCACTTCTGGTAGTTATGGCCATGCATGACCCATCATTCCTTGGGTTTTGCACCGTATCGCTAGGTAAAGTGCCAGCCTTTCTTTGATTAAATGCTGCTGAAAGTTGGCTCAATTGCTGCTCTATTTGCTTGATAGAAGTGGAATGAGAATCAACTAGTTTTTTCATGGAGGACAAATCATCAGTCACCTCCTTAACTCCTGCGCTCGTTGCTTCCACTCCTTTCAATAACATAGCCATCATGTCTTCCATACTCCCAGAATTAGATGTGGTGGTATCACGTCTACCAGGGGGAACGTACAAACCACTCTTTTCATTTTTGTTCTTCCAACTACCTTGGTCTTTGTTTCCAGATTTATCATAATGGTTCCGACCTTGGTTTCCTTGGGCATTCCCACAGAAACCCCTCTGATTGTTCAAGTAGTCGGCCTCCGCTTCAGAATCAGATTCGTCTCTTCCTTTTAGCGCTACAGCTTTCACTTTTTTGGTCTTCCCTGATAATAAGTGCTTGGTAAGAAGATCCATCTGCATTTTCATGTGAGCCATGTCTTGGTCACGATCCTCTTGTCTTCGCCTCTGCTCTGCAGTCATGCCAAAAGATAAAGTGGGGCTTGTTACCTCAGAATCCCTGGTATGCCAAGCTCTACTTTGCTTTGTCATCCGATCTAGCATATGGCTTGCCTGCCCAAAGGTGAGGTCCATAAAAGATCCTCCATCCGCATTATCAACCACTGACTTAGTCACCGAATTCAAAGCTCTGTATAATATCTCCATCAAGTGGTCATTGGTCATATGGTGATTTGGGCACCGCATGAGCTTCGTCTTGAACCTCTCCCATGTTTCGTGGAGAGCTTCAGTTGGAAGCTGTCGAAAATTTATGATCTCATCTCTCAACTGTGCTCTTTTGGATGGCGGAAAGAATCTTTCTAGGAAAGCGTCTTTCAAATGCCTCCAATTAGTAATAGAATCAGGAGTCAACCCATTCAACCATAGAGTTGCCTCCCCAGACAGAGACAATGGAAATAGACGTAATCAAATTGCATTCTGTCCAACGCCCGGATTGTCGAATGACTTGCATGTGGAAATAAAGTTGATCAGATGCATATTCGGATCATCGCCTGCTAGTCCACCAAATAATCCCTTGAGTTGCAAAAGCTGAACCATGGTGCTAGTGATATTAAACATTGCTCCGGGTGCCAATGGCGGAAGAATAATAGCTCCGGTGGCACCAGGTCCATCTAGATCGTCCTCTTCGTCATCAAAAGGAATTTGCATAGCTCGGCGATCATGCCTCAATCTCGCTTGACGATCTCTCCTCTGCATGTGTGCCGCCACCTCAGTAGTATGTCGTGGGTTTAGTAGCTCTTCATCGCCCAGATCCTCATCGTCAGGATTTGTTGCTCGCCTACGATTATCAATATTCTGTTGATGCACTTGAGCAGCCATCCTTTCAATTTCACGTTGTGCCTCCATTGATGCACTAAATAAACCTAAATAAAACAAAAACAACAACTAAAAGTAA
>CM061555.1:229522835-229527835 GCA_030864225.1 Capsicum baccatum var. pendulum | reverse complement strand
GTCCCACTGCGTCTACCACATCCGAGAATCCGGGCGGCCGCTCGCGGACCAGGACATCGCACGAGGAAGCGAGGGAGGCGTGGGACGCGAGAGCGGCCTTTCGATTCGCCCCGCGCACGAAATACGAGGGGCGAAAGGCGATCGATAAAACTTGATAATGCATGCAGCACAGGAAACCCACTTGGAGCAAGCCTATATTGCGCTTGCCCCGCGACTGAAATGGCAGGCGGGTCAGGACATCGCTGCTCGAGCACGGATGCAACCTAATAGCATGTGACGAACACAACTCACGCTCCGTGCGTGCAAATGCTCCGTCGATGCACGCCCAGCACCGGCCCCAATGCCCAGCAATAGATGTCGTGCGCTGCTGCCCATGCGGACGTTGCAAGGCTGAAGCAAGTCCCGCTTGACACGATAGCCCGCCATTGGGGGGAGCAGAGGAGATGAAGGCACGCCGAGGCTCATGCATGGGCGCCGCCCACGCCGGCCACTGGCGCTCGCCGTAGATTGGGCTCGGCTGCATGCGCGCAGCGCCTGGAGCTTGCCCCGAGAGCAGCATCCAGTACTCGCCTCTCGTACGAAGGCATCGCCTCGTACGAAGTCTAGCGCCAGCAGCCCCGTCGTGGACAACGCCACCGATAACCGACACTAGCGTACAATGAAGCGCAGCCGACGTTGCTACACGGGCATGGACGGCTCGCACGGACTAGCCATGCATGCTACCATGCGCCCACACTGCACGTCGACATGGCCACTTAGAGCCTATGCCAACTACCGACAGTCGCCTTGAAGTGCCTTCAACACCTCTACCCCCCTTATATATGCTTAAAAAAAACCCAAGTGACAAGAGTAGACATGATTTTGCCAGAGAATCATACCAGACATATGAGGAACCGAACTGCACGTTTTGATGTGAGACGGAGCCTGTGCACTCAAAAAAAGGTCGCGTAATTTGTAAATGATAATTTTCGTTGAAAAAATATTTTTTTTTACAAATATCATTTATTAAAATTGAAAAAATATGTAAAAATAATCAAAAATAGGAAAAATATTTATAAAAATATGAAAAAATTAGGAAAATATTCTTAGCGCATGAACTAACCTTAAACCAACAATCGAGTGCATATTTGTACACATAACGTAACGATATAAAATATTTAAATTTAAGTAAATTAAATAAAAATTTTAGAAAAATATAAAAATAAGTAACAACCCCAAAATATGCATATTAGAATGAAGTAGCCTTAAACCAACAATTGAGTGTGTATTTGTACGAATGACGTAACGATATAAAATATTTAAATTTAAGGATATTAAATAAAAATTTGAAAAAAAGGCAACGGGACATTACGAAAACCGCCACGACATATAAGTTAGAATTGACATAAATTTAAAATACAAAATTAGAGCGGATATGTAGAGAAATGAGTGTGCAACGGTGACGAGGATCGAGGAACGTCAGGAAAATATTAGGATGATCGAACGTAGGTTTACGCTCTTTTGATTTTGCCACGGTGCGTTGTGCCTTGGTTCCATCGTGCCTTGGTGCCATGGTGCCATGGTGCCTTGGTGCCACGGTGCCACGGCGCCACGGTGCCAAGGTGCCATGGTGCCACGATGCCTTGGTGCCTCGGCGCCACGACACCTTGGTGGCATGGCGCCATGCTGCCTTGGTGTCATGGCGCCATGCTGCCACGGTGCCTCGGTGCCACGGTGCCATGGTGCCACGGTGGCTTAGGGCCACGGCTCCATTGTGCCACGGTGCCTTGGTGCCATGGTGCTATGCTGCCACGGGGCCACGGTGTCTTGGTGCCATGGTGCCACGGTGCTTTGGTGCCACGGTACCATGGTTCCATGGGGCCTTACTGCCCTGGTGCCGCGGTGCCACGGTGCCACGGTGCCACGATGCCATGGTGCCATGGTGTCACGGTGCCTTGGTGCCGCAATGCGTTGGTGCCATGGTGCCGCGGTGCCATAGTGCCTGGGTGCCATGGTGCCATGGTGCCTATGTGCCATGGTGCCACGCCACCTTGGTGCCACGGTACCTTGGTGTCAATGTGCCAGGCCGCCTTGGTGCCACGGTGCCATGGTGCCTTGGAGCCATGGTGCCTTGGTGCCCTGGTTGCACGCCGACTTGGAGCCACGGTGCCTTGGTGCCACGGTGCCATGGTTCCATGGTGCCTTAGTGCCCTGGTGCCGCGGTGCCTTGGTGCCTTGCTGTCATGGTGCCCTGGTGCCCTGGTGCCTTGGTGCCCTGGTGCCATGGTGCCACGCCGCCTTGGTGCCATAGTGCCATGCCGCCTTGGTGCTATGGTGGCATTGCGCCACGGTGCCTTGGTTCCCTGGTGCCATGGCGCCACGGTGCCAAGCTGCCCTCGTGCCTTGGTGCCATGGTGCAAGGATTCAAGGCGAGCGCGACCGTCATTTGCAAGGAGCATCGTACGGGGCAGATAGGAGTCGATGAAGGCCCCATGCCCACTGCGTCTACCGCATCCGAGTATCCCGACCGCCGCTCACGTACTACAACATCGCACGATGAAGCAAGGGAGGCGTGGGATGCAAGGGCGTCCTATCGATTCGCCCCGCGCACGAAATGCGAGGGGCGAAAGGCGATCGATAAAACTTGATAATGCATGCAGCACAGGAAACCGGCTTCGAGCAAGCCTACATTGCGCTTGCCCTGCGACTGAGATGGCAGGCGGGTCAAGACGTCACTGCTCTAGCAGGGATCCAACCTAACCGCACGTGCCGAACATAACTCATGCGCCGTACGTCCAAATGCTCCGTCGATGCACGCCCAGCACCGGCCCCAACGCGCATAATAGATGTCGTGCGCTGCTGCCAATGCGGATGTTGCAAGGCTGAAACAAGTCCCACTTGACACGATAGCCCGCCCTTGGGGGGAGCAGAAGAGATGAAGGAACGCCGAGGCTCATGCACGGGCGCCACCCACGTCGGCCGCCTGCACTCGCCGCGGATTGGGCTCGGCCACATGCGTGCAGCGCCTGGAGCTTGCCCCGAGAGCAGCATCCAGTACTCGTCGCTCGCACGAAGGCACCGCCTCGTCCGAAGTCTAGCGCCAGCAGCCCCGTCGTGGACGACGCCACCGATAACCGACACGAGCGTACAATGAAGCGCGACCGACGTTGCTACACGGGCACGGACGCCTCGCACGGACTAGCCATATCCGGAATCGAACTGCACATTTTGATGTGAGACGGAGCCTGTGCACTCAAAAAAAGGTCACGTAATTTGTAAATGATAATTTTCGTTGAAAAAATATTTTTTTTTACAAATATCATTTATTAAAATTGAAAAAATATGTAAAAATAATCAAAAATAGAAAAAATATTTATAAAAATATGAAAAAATTAGGAAAATTTTCTTAGCGCATGAACTAACCTTAAACCAACAATCGAGTGCATATTTGTACGCATAACGTAACGATATAAAATATTTAAATTTAAGGAAATTAAATCAAAATTTTAGCAAAATATAAAAATAAGTAACAACCCCAAAATATGCATGTTAGAATGAAGTAGCCTTAAACCAACAATTGAGTGCGTATTTGTACGAATGACGTAACGATATAAAATATTTAAATTTAAGGATATTAAATAAAAATTTGAAAAAAAGGCGACGGGACATTACGAAAACCGCCACGACATATGAGGTAGAATTGACATATATTTAAAATACAAAATTAGAGCGGATATGTAGAGAAATGAGTGTGCAATGGTGACGAGGATCGAGGAACATTAGGAAAATATTAGGATGATCGAACGTAGGTTTACGCTCTTTTTATTTTGCCACGGTGCGTTGTGCCTTGGTGCCATGGTGCCTTGGTGCCATGGTGCCATGGTGCCTTGGTGCCACGGTGCCACGGCGCCACGGTGCCTGGGTGCCATGGTGCCAAGATGCCTTAGTGCCACAGCGCCACGGCGCCTTGGTGGCATGGCGCCATGCTGCTTTGGTTTCATGGCGCCATGCTGCCACGGTGCCACGGTGCCTTGGTGCCACGGCGCCATTGTGCCACGGTGCCTTGGTGCCATGGTGCTATGCTGCCACGGGGCCACGGGGCCTTGGTGCCATGGTGCCACGGTGCCATGGTTACATGGGGCCTTAGTGCCCTGGTGCCACGGTGCCATGGTGCCATGGTGTCACGGTGCCTTGGTGCCGCGATGCGTTGGTGCCATGGTGCCGCGGTGCCATGGTTCCTGGGTGCCATGGTGCCACGGTGCCATGGTGCCTGTGTGCCATGGCGCCACGCTACCTTGGTGCCACTGTGCCTTGGTGCCAAGGTGCCTGGCCGCCTTGGTGCCACGGTGCCATGGTGCCTTGGTGCCATGGTGCCTTGGTGCCCTGGTGCCATGGTTGCACGCCGACTTGGTGCCACGGTGCCTTGGTGATACGGTGCCATGGTTCCATGGTGCCTTAGTGCCCTGGTGCCGCGGTGCCTTGGTGCCTTGCTGTCATGGTGCCCTGGTGCCCTGGTGCCTTGGTGCCCTGGTTCCATGGTGCCACGCCGCCTTGGATCCATGGTGCCACACCGCCTTGGTGCTACGGTGGCATGGCGACACGGTGCCTTGGTGCCATGGTGCCCTGGTGACATAGCGCCACGGTGCCAAGCTGCGTCGTACGGGGTAGATAGGAGTCGATGAAGGCCCCATGCCCACTGCGTCTACGGCATCCGAGTATCCCGACCACCGCTCACAGACCACGACATCGGACGACGAAGCGAGGGAGGCGTGGGACGCAAGGGTGGCCTATCGATTCGCCCCGCGCATGAAATGCGAGGGGGAAAGGCGATCGATAAAACTTGATAATGCATGCAGCACAGGAAACCGACTTCGAGCAAGCCTACATTGCGCTTGCCCCGCGACAGAGATGGAAGGCGGGTCAGGACGTCGTTGCTCGAGCAGGGATCCAACCGAACCGCACGTGCCGAACACAACTCACGCGCCGTGAGTCCAAAAGCTCCGTCGATGCACGCCCAACAC
>CM061555.1:229507835-229515335 GCA_030864225.1 Capsicum baccatum var. pendulum | reverse complement strand
TTGTGCCTTGGTGCCATGGTGCCAGGGTGCCTGGGTGCCATGGTGCCACGATGCCTTGGTGCCACGGCTCCACGGCGCCTTGGTGTCATGGCGCCATGCTGCCTTGGTGTCATGGCGCCATGCTGCCACGGTGCCTCAGCGCCACGGTGCCATGGTGCCACGGTGCCTTAGTGCCACGACTCCATTGTGCCACTGTTCCTTGGTGCCATGGTGCTATGCTGCCACGGGGCCACGGGGCCTTGGTGCCATGGTGCCACGGTGCCTTGGTGCCACGGAGCAATGGTTCCATGGGGCCTTAGTGCCCTGGTGCCGTGGTGCCACGGTGCCACGGTGCCACGGTGCCATGGTGCCATGGTGTCACGGTGCCTTGGTTCCGCGATGCTTTGGTGCCATGGTGTCGCAGTGCCATGGAGCCTGGGTGCTATGGTGCCACGGTGCCATGGTGCCTGTGTTCCATGGTGCCACGCCACCTTGGTGCCAAGGTGCCAAGGTTCCAGGCCGCCTTGGTGCCACGGTGCCATGGTACCTTAGTGCCATGGTGCCTTGGTGCCCTGGGGCGATGGTTGCACACCGACTTGGTGCCACGGTGCCTTGGTGCCACAGTGCCATGGTTCCATGGTGCCTTAGTGCCCTGGTGCCGCGGTGCCTTGGTGCCTTGTTGTCATGGTGCCCTGGTGCCCTGGTGCCTTCGTGCCCTGGTGCCATGGTGCCACGCCGCCTTGGTGCAATGGTGCCACGCTGCCTTGGTGCTACGGTGGCATGGCGCCACGGTGCCTTGGTGCCATGGGGCCCTGGTGCCATGGCGCCCTGGTGCCTTGGTGCCATGGTGCAGGGATTCAAGGCGAGTGCGACTGTCATTTGCAAGGAGCGTCTACCGCATCCGAGTATCCCGACCACCGCTCACGGACCACGACATCGCACGATGAAGCGAGGGAGGCGTGGGATGCAAGGGCGGCCTATCGATTCGCCCCGCTCACGAAATGCGAGGGGCGAAAGGCGATCGATAAAATTGATAATGCATGCAGCACAGGAAACCGACTTCGAGCAAGCCTACATTGCGCTTGCCCCACGACTGAGATGGCAGGCAGGTCAGGACGTCGCTGCTCGAACAGGGATCCAACCTAACCGCACGTGCCGAACACAACTCACGCGCCGTGCGTCCAAATGCTCCGTCGATGCACGCCTAGCACCAGCCCCAACGCCCAGCAATAGATGCCGTGCGCTGCTGCTAATGCGGATGTTGCAAGGCTGAAGCAAGTCCCGCTTGACACGATAGACCGCCCTTGGGGGGATAAGAGGAGATAAAGGCACGCTGAGGCTCATGCACGGGCGCCGCCGACGCCGGCCGCCGGCGCTCGCCGCGGATTGGGCTCGGCCGCATGCGTGTAGCGCCTGGAGCTTGCCTCGAGAGTAGCATCCAGTACTCCCCGCTCGCACGAAGGAACCGCCTCGTCCGAAGTCTAGCGCCAGCAGCCCCGTCGTGGACGACGCCACCGATAACCGACACGAGCGTACAATGAAGCGTGGCCGACGTTGCTAAACGGGCACAGACGGCCCATACGGACATGCCATGCATGCTGCCATGCACCCACACTACACGTCGACATGACCACTGAGCGCCTATGCCAACTACCGACAGTTGCCTTGAAGTGCCTTCAACACCTCTACACCCCTTATATATGCTTAAAAAAAAAACCAAGTGACAGGAGTAGACATGAACTAACCTTAAACCAACAATCGAGTGCATATTTGTATGCATAACGTAACGATATAAAATATTTAAATTTAAGGAAATTAAATAAAAATTTTAGAAAAATATAAAAATAAGTAACAACCCCAAAATATGCATATTAGAATAAAGTAGCCTTAAACCAACAATTGAGTGCGTATTTGTACGAATGACGTAATGATATAAAATATTTAAATTTAAGGATATTAAATAAAAATATAAACAAAAGGCGACGGGACATTACGAAAACTGCCACGACATATGAGGTATAATTGACATATATTTAAAATACAAAATTAGAGCGGATATGTAGAGAAATGTGTGTGCAACGGTGACGAGGATCGAAGAACGTCAGGAAAATATTAGGATGATCGAATGTAGGTTTACGCTCTTTTGATTTTGCCACAGTGCATTGTGCCATGGTGCCTTGGTGCCACGGTGCCACGGCGCCACGGTGCCTGGGTGCCATGGTGCCACGATGCCTTGGTGCCATGGCGCCACGGCTCCTTGGTGGCATGGCGCCAAGCTACCTTGGTGTTATTGCGCCATGCTGCCACGGTGCCTCGGTGCCACGGTGCCATGGTGCCACGGTGCCTTGGTGCCACGGTGCCATTGTGCCACGGTGCCTTGGTGCCATGGTGCTATGCTGCCAGGGGGCCACGGTGCCTTGGTACCATGGTGCCACGGTGCCATGGTTCCATGGGGCCTTAGTGCCCTGGTACCGCGGTGCCACGGTGCCACGGTGCCATGGTTCCATGGTGTCACGGTGCCTTGGTGCCGCGATGCGTTGGTGCCATGGTGCCGCGGTGCCATGGTGCCTGGGTTCCATGGTGCCACGGTGCCATGGTGCCTGTGTGCCATGGTGCCACGCCACCTTGGTGCCACGGAGCCTTGGTGCCAAGGTGCCAGGCCGCCTTGGTGCCACGGTGCCATGGTGCCATGGTGCCTTGGTGCCCTGGTGCCATGGTTGCACGCCGACTTGGTGCCACCGTGCCTTGGTGCCACGGTGCCATGGTTGCATGGTGCCTTAGTGCCTTGGTGCTGCGGTGCCTTGGTGCCTTGCTGTCATGGTGCCCTTGTGCCCTGGTGCCTTGGTGCCCTGGTTCCATGGTGCGACGCCGCCTTGGTGCCATGGTGCCACACCGCCTTGGTGCTACGGTGTCATGGCGCCACGGTGCCTTGGTGCCTTGGTGCCCTGGTGCCATGGAGCCACGGTGCCAAGCTGCCCTGGTGCCTTGGTGCCATGGTGCAGGGATTCAAGGCGAGCGCGACCGTCATTTGCAAGGAGCGTCGTACGGGGCAGATAGGAGTCGATGAAGGCCCCATGCCCACTGCGTCTACCGCATCCGAGTATCCCGACCACCGCTCACGGATCACGACATCGCACGACGAAGCGAGGGAGGCGTGGGATGCAAGGGCGGCCTATCGATTCGCCCCGCGCACGAAATGCGAGGGGCGAAAGGCGATCGATAAAACTTGATAATGCATGCAACACAGGAAACCGACTTCGAGCAAGCCTACATTGCGCTTGCCCCGCGACTGAGATGGAAGGCGGTTCAGGACGTCGCTGCTCGAGCAGGGATCCAACCTAACCGCACGTGCCGAACACAACTCACGCGCCGTGCGTCCAAATGCTCCGTCGATGCACGCCCAGCACCGGCCCTAACGCACAGCAATAGATGTCGTGCGCTGCTGCCAATGCGGATGTTGCAAGGCTGAAGCAAGTCCCGCTTGACACGATAGCCAACCCTTGGTGGGAGCAGAGGAGATGAAGGCACACCGAGGCTCATGCACGGGCGCCGCCCACGCCGGCTGCCGGCGCTCGCCGCAGATTGGGCTAAGCCGCATGCGTGCAGCGCCTGGAGCTTGCCCCGAGAGCAGCATCCAGTACTCGCCGCTCACACGAAGGTACCGCCTCGTCCGAAGTCTAGCGCCAGCAGCCCCGTCGTGGACGACGCCACCGATAACCGATACGAGCGTACAATGAAGCGCGACCGACGTTGCTACACGGGCACGGACGCCTCGCACGGAGTAGCCATGCATGCTGCCATGCGCCCACGCTGCACGCCGACATGTCCACTGAGCGCCTATGCCAACTACCGACAGTCGCCTTGAAGTGCCTTCAACACCTCTACCCCCCTTATATATGCATAAAAAAAAAACAAAGTGACAGGAGTAGACATGATTTTGCCAGAAAATCATACCAGACATATGCGGACCCGAATTGCACGTTTTGATTACAGACGGAGCCTGTGCACTTACAAAAAGGTCGCATAATTTGTAAATGATAATTTTCGTTGAGAAAATATTTTTTTTTACTAATATCATTTATTAAAATTGAAAAAATATGTAAAAATAAATCATAAATAGAAAAAATATTTATAAAAATATGAAAAAATTAGGAAAATATTCTTAGTGCATTAACTAACCTTAAACCAACAATCGAGTGCATATTTGTACGTATAACGTAACGATATAAAATATTTAAATTTAAGGATATTAAATAAAAATTTAAATAAAATATAAAAATAAGTAACAACCCCAAAATATGCATGTTAGAATGAAGTAGCCTTAAACCAACAATTGAGTGCGTATTTGTACGAATGACGTAACGATATAAAATATTTAAATTTAAGGATGTTAAATAAAAATCAAAAAAAGGCGATGGGACATTACGAAAACCGCCACGACAGATGAGGTAACGTTGAAATATATTTAAATTACAAAATTAGAGCGAATATTTAAAGAAATGAGTGTGCAACGGTGACGAGGATGGAGGAACGTCAGGAAAATATTAGGATGATGTCGTTGTTTTTCGCGAAAGGCCACTCGATATCGTATGCTTAACTGTTTGGAATGGAGCGCGCGCGTCGCTTGAAAAACAAGAGGCTAACTCGGGTGAGGAGAGCTCGCAACACTTGGTGGGATTTTTCAAGGACGGATGCACAAACTCCTTTGGAGACGGGCGGCAAGATGGCTGGATTGGATGGGGAGGGACGAACCGGAGCGACAAAGGACTGAATCTCAGTGGATCGTGGCAGCAAGGCCGCTCTGCCACTTACAATACCCCGTCGCGTATTTAAGTCATCTGCAAAGGATTCTGCCCGCCGCTCGATGGAAATTGTACTTCAATTGTACTTTAAGGCGGCCACCGAGACCCTTCCACCTCGGCGGCTTAGCCAACGACACGTGCCCTTGGGGGCCGAGGCCCCTTCTGCGGGTCGGGAAGCGGACGGCGGGCACATGCGTCGCTTGTAGCCCGGATTCTGACTTAGAGGCGTTCAGTCATAATCTAGCACACGGTAGCTTCGCGCCACTGGCTTTTCAACCAAGCGCGATGACCAATTGTATGAATCAATGGTTTCTCTCGTACTAGGTTTAATTACTATTGCGACACTGTCATCAGTAGTGTAAAACTAACCTGTCTCACGACGGTCTAAACCCTGCTCACGTTCCCTATTGGTGGGTGAACAATCCAACACTTGGTGAATTCTGCTTCACAATGATAGGAAGAGCCGACATCGAAGGATCAAAAAGCAACGTCGCTATGAACGCTTGGCTGCCGTAAGGCATTTATCCCTGTGGTAACTTTTTCGACACCTCTACCTTCGAATTTCGAAGGTCTAAAGGATCTTTAGGCCACGCTTTCACAGTTCGTATTCGTACTGGAAGTCAAAATCAAACGATCTTTTACCCTTATGTTCCACACGAGATTTCTGTTCTCGCTGAGCTCATCTTAGGAAACCTGCGTTATCTTTTAACAGATGTGCCGCCCCAGCCAAACTCCCCACATGACAATGTCTTCCGCCCGGATCGACCTGCAGAGCAAGACTTGCGTCCAAAAAGAGGGGCAGTGCCCCGCTTCCGATTCACGGAATAAGTAAAATAACGTTAAAAGTAGTGGTATTTCACTTTCGCCATTCGGCTCCCACTTATACAACACCTCTCAAGTCATTTCACAAAGTCGGAATAGAGTCAAGCTCAACAGGGTCTTCTTCCCCGATGATTCTGCCAAGCCCGTTCCCTTGGCTGTGGTTTCGCTGGATAGTAGATGGCTCGCACGGACTAGCCATGCATGCTGCCATGCGCCTACGCTACACGTCTACATGGCCACTGAGCGCCTATGCCAACTACCTACAGTCGCCTTGAAGTGCCTTCAACACCTCTACCCCCCTTATATATGCTTAAAGAAAAAAACCCAAGTGACAGGAATAGACATGATTTTGCCAGAGAATCATACCAGACATATGCGGAACCGAACTGCACATTTTGATGTGAGACGGAGCCTTTGCACTCAAAAAAAGGTCGTGTAATTTGTAAATGATAATTTTCGTTGAAAATATATTTTTTTTTACAAATATCATTTATTAAAATTGAAAAAATATGTAAAAATAATCAAAATAGAAAAAATATACATAAAAATATAAAAAAATTAGGAAAATATTCTTAGCGCATTAACTAACCTTAAACCAACAATCGAGTGCATATTTGTACGCATAACGTAACGATATAAAATATTTAAATTTAAGGAAATTAAATAAAAATTTTAGAAAAATATAAAAATAAGTGACAACCCCAAAATATGCATATTAGAATGAAGTAGCCTTAAACCAACAATTGAGTGCGTATTTGTACGAATGACGTAACGATATAAAATATTTAAATTTAAGGATATTAAATAAAACTTTGAAAAAAAGGCGACGGGACATTACGAAAATCGCCACGACATATGAGGTAGAATTGACATATATTTAAAATGCAAAATTAGAGCGGATATGTAGAGAAATGTGTGTGCAATGGTGACGAGGATCGAGGAACGTCAGGAAAATATTAGCATGATCGAACGTAGGTTTACGCTATTTTAATTTTACCGCGGTGCGTTGGGACTTGGTGCCATAGTGCCTTGGTGACATGGTACCATGGTGCCTTGGTGCCACGGTGCCACGGCGCCACGGCACCACGGTGCCTGGGTGCCATGGTGCCACGATGCCTTGGTGCCACGGTGCCACGGCGCCTTGGTCGCATGGCGCCATGCTGCCTTGGTGTCATGGCGCCATGCTGCCGCGGTGCCTTGGTGCCACGGTGCCATCTTGCCACGGTGCCTTGGTGCCACGGCGCCATTGTGCCACGGTGCCTTGGTGCCATGGTGCTATGCTGCCACGGGGCCACGGTTCCTTGGTGCCTTGGTGCCTTGGTGCCTTGGTGCCTTGGTGCCATGGTGCTATGGTTCCATGGGGCCTTAGTGCCCTGGTGCCGCGGTGCCATGGTGCCACGGTGCCATAGTGCCATGGTATCATGGTGCCTTGGTGCCGCGATGCGTTGGTGCCATGGTGCCGCGGTGCCATGGTGCCTGGGTGCCATGGTGCCACAGTGCCATGGTGCCACGCCACCTTGGTGCCACGGTGCTAAGGTGCTAGGCCGCCTTGGTGCCACGGTGCCATAGCGCCTTGGTGCCATGGTGCTTTGGTGCCCTGGTGCCATGGTTGCACGCCGACTTGGTGCCACGTTTCCTTGGTGCCACGGTGCCATGGTTCCATGGTGCCTTAGTGCCCTGGTGCCACGGTGCCTTGGTGCCTTGCTGTCATGGTGCCCTGTTTCCCTGGTGCCTTGGTGCCCTGGTGCCTTGGTGCCATGGTGCAGGGATTCAAGGCGAGCGCGACCGTCATTTGCAAGGAACGTCGTACGGGGCATATAGGAGTCGATGAAGGCCCCATTCCCACTACGTCTACCGCATTCGAGTATCCCGACCGCCGCTCACGGACCACAACATC
>CM061555.1:229495335-229500335 GCA_030864225.1 Capsicum baccatum var. pendulum | reverse complement strand
GAAGGGGTCCTGGAGTCCGGGACGCTCGACGGGCCGTAGCTGCAATGGCAAAGAGAGTTGAGTTGCAACCACTACTTGCCACAATGTCTGTCGACGTGGACTCGCATTTAGGCCAGCAGCGAGCGCGAGGCGCATGGGAGGCCAGTATCCGCCCCGCGACGACAGCGCACCTCATGATTGAGGCGCGATGCGAGGGGGATGACGCGATGCGTGATGCCCAGGTAGACGTGCCCTCGACCTCATGGCTTCGGGTGCAACTTCCATTCAAAGACTCGATGGTTCATGGGATTCTGCAATTCACACCAAGTATCGCATTTCGCTACGTTCTTCATCAATGCGAGAGCCGAGATATCCGTTGCCGAGAGTCTTTTTGATTTACAGAAGAAGCACAGGTCCCCTCGACGCACGCCGCGGACGGGGCGCGAGGGGCAGGCTATCGATTCAAGTATTCCTTGGCGCTTTCTGCATCGAGGTTTGTTGGTCACCCGCCGCGCACGCTGGGCGCGCGCTCCGGGGATGGGGGGAGGCACTCGTGCGAGGTGCCGGAGCACCCCGCCCGCGCGAACTCCCCAGTTGTTAAACACGTTCGCGGGGTCGTTCTGCTGTGTAGGTTTCGACAATGATCCTTCCGCAGGTTCACCTACGGAAAACTTTTTACAACTTGTCCTTCCTCTAAATGATAAGGTTCAATGGACTTCTCGCGACGTCGCAGGCAGCGAACCGCCCACGTCGTCGCGATCCGAACATTTCACCGGATCATTCAATCGGTAGGAACGACGAGCGGTGTGTACAAAGGGCAGGGACGTAGTAAACGCGAACTGATGACTCGCGCTTACTAGGAATTCCTTGTTGAAGACCAACAATTGCAATGATCTATCCCTATCATGATGAAATTTCAAAGATTACCCGGTCCTGTCGGCCAAGGCTATAAACTCGTCGAATACATCAGTGTAGCGCGCGTGCGGCCCAGAACTTCTAATGGCATCACAGACCTGTTATTGCCTCAAACTTCCGCGGCCTAAAAGGCCGTAGCCCCTCTAAGAAGCTGGCCGCGAAGGGATACGTCCGCATAGCTAGTTAGCAGGCTGAGGTCTCATTCGTTAACGGAATTAACCAGACAAACCGCTTCACCAACTAAGAACGGCCATGCACCACCGCCCATAGAATCAAGAAAGAGCTCTCAGTCTGTCCATCCTTACTATGTCTGGACCTGGTAAGTTTCCCCGTGTTGAGTCAAATTAAGCCACAGGCTCCACTCATGCTGGTGCCCTTCCGTCAATTCCTTTAAGTTTCAGCCTTGCGACCACACTCCCCCCGGAGCCCAAAAACTTTTATTTCTCATAAGGTCTCGGCGGAGCCCTAAAAACAACATCTTGACAAAGACACCACCATGGCATGCCATTCGCAGTTTCACAGTCTGAATTTGTTCATACATACACATGCATGGCTTAATCTTTGAGACAAACATATGACTTCTAGCAGGATCAACAAGGTAGCATTCCTCATCGACGCCAGCGTCGCATGAGCCCGGCCTGCCCGCGAGGGCGCAGACAGATTCAAGGCGAGCGCGACCGTCGTTTGCAAGGAGCGTCGTACGGGGCAGATAGGAGACGATGAAGGCCCCATGCCCACTGCGTCTATCACATCCGAGAATCCGGGCCACCGCTCGCAGACCACGACATCGCACGACAAAGCGAGGGATGCGTGGGACGCGAGGGCGGCCTTTTGATTTGCCCCGCGCACGAAATACGAGGCGCGAAAGGCGATCGATAAAACTTGATAATGCATGCAGCACAGGAAACTGACTTGGAGCAAGCCTATATTGCGCTTGCCCCGCGACTGAGATGGCAGGCGGGTCAGGACGTCACTACTCGAGCAGGGATGCAACCTAACAGCACGTGCCAAACACAACTCACGCGCTGTGCGTCCAAATACTCCGTCGATGCACGCCCAGCACCGGCCCAACGCCCAGCAATAGATGTCATGCGCTGCTGCCCATACGGACATTGCAAGGCTGAAGCAAGTCCCACTTGACATGATAGCCCACCCTTGGGGGGAGCAGAGGAGATGAAGGCATGCCGAGGCTGATGCACGGGCGCCGCCCACGCCGGCCGTCGACGCTCGCGGCAGATTGGGCTAGGCCGCATGCGTGCAGCGCCTGAAGCATGCCCCGAGAGTAGCATCCAGTACTCGCCGCTCGTACGAAGGCACCACCTCGTCCGAAGTCTAGCGCTAGTTGCCCCGTCGTGGACGACGCCACCGATAACCGACACAAGCGTACAATGAAGCATGGCCAGCGTTGCTACACGGGCACGGACGGCTCGCATGGACTAGCGATGCATGCTGCCATGCGCCCACGCTGCACGCCGACATGGCCACTGAGCGCCTATGCCAACTACCGACAGTCGCCTTGAAGTGCCTTCAACACCTCTACTCACGCATCGTGCGTCCAAATGCTCCGTCGATGCATGCCCAGCACCGGCCCCAACGCCCAACAATAGATGCCGTGCACTGTTGCCCATGCGGACATTGCAAGGATGAAGAAAGTCCCGCTTGACACGATAGCCCGCCCTTGGGGGGAGCAGAGGAGATGAAGGCACGCCGAGGCTCATGCACGGGCACCGCCCACGCCGGCCGCCGGCGCTCGCCGCGGATTGGGCTCGGCCGTATGCGTGCAGCGCCTGGAGCTTGCCCCTAGAGCAGTATCCAGTACTCGCCGCTCGCATGAAGGCACCGCCTCGTCCGAAGTCTAGCGCCAGCAGCCCCATCGTGGATGACGCCACCGATAACCGACACTAGCGTACAATCAAGCGCGACCGACGTTGCTACATGGGCACGGAAGACTCGCACAGACTAGCCATACATGCTGCCATGCGCCCACGCTGCATGTCGACATGGCCACTGAGCACCTATGCCAACTACCGACAGTCGCCTTGAAGTGCCTTCAACACCTCTACCCCCCTTATATATGCTTAAAAAAAAACCAAGTGACAGGAGTAGACATGATTTTGCCAGAGAATCATACCAGACATATGCTGAACCGAACTGCATGTTTTGATGTGAGACGGAGCCTGTGCACTCAAAAAAAGGTCGCGTAATTTGTAAATGATAATTTTCGTTGAAAAAATATTTTTTTTTACAAATATCATTTATTAAAATTGAAAAAATATGTAAAAATAATCAAAAATAGAAAAAATATTTATAAAAATAGGAAAAAATTAGGAAAATATTCTTAGCGTATGAACTAACCTTAAACCAACAATCGAGTGCATATTTGTACGCATAACGTAATGATATAAAATATTTAAATTTAAGGAAATTAAATAAAAATTTTAGAAAAATATAAAAATAAGTAACAACCCCAAAATATGCATATTAGAATGAAGTAGCCTTAAACCAACAATTGAGTGCGTATTTATACGAATGACGTAACGATATAAAATATTTAAATTTAAGGATATTAAATAAAAATTTGAAAAAAAGGCGACGGGACATTACGAAAACCGCCACGACATATGAAGTAGAATTGACATATATTTAAAATACAAAATTAGAGCGGATATGTTGAGAAATAAGTGTGAAACGGTGACGAGGATCGAGGAATGTTAGGAAAATATTAGGATGATCAAACGTAGGTTTACGCTCTTTTGAGTTTGCCACGGTGCGTTGTGCCTTGGTGCCATGGTGCCTTGGTGCCATGGTGCCATGGTGCCTTGATGCCACGGTGCCACGGCGCCACGGTGCCTGGGTGCCATGGTGCCACGATTCCTTGGTGCCACGGGGCCACGATGCCTTGGTGGCATGGCGCCATGCTTCCTTGGTGTCATGGCGCCATGCTGCCACGGTGCCTCGGTGCCACGGTGCCATGGTGCCACGGTGCCTTGGTGCCACGACGCCATTGTGCCACGGTGACTTGGTGCCATGGTGCCACGGCGCCATTGTGACACTGTGCCTTGGTGCCACGGTGCCATGGTTCCATGGTGCCTTAGTGCCCTGGTGCCGCGGTGCCACGGTGCCATGGTGCCAAGGTGCCATGGTGTCACGGTGCCTTGGTGCCGCGATGCGTTGGAGCCATGGTGCTGCGGTGCCATGGTGCCTGGGTGCCATGGTGCCACGGTGCCATTGTGCCTGTGTGCCATTGTGCCACGCCACCTTGGTGCCACGGTGCCTTGGTGCCAAGGTGCCAGGCCGCCTTGGGGCCATGGTGCCGTGGTGCCTTGGTGCCATGGTGCCTTGGTGCCCTGGTGCCATGGTTTCACGCCGACATGGTGCCACGGTGCCTTGGTGCCATGGTGCCACGCCGCCTTGGGGCCACGGTGCCATGGCGCCACGGTGCCTTGGTGCCTTGCTGTCATGGTGCCCTGGTGCCTTGGTGCGTTGGTGCCATGGTGACACGCCGTCTTGGTGCCATGGTGCCACGCCGCCTTGGTGCTACGGTGGCATGGAGCCACGGTGCCTTGGTGCCATGGTGCGCTGGTGCGATGGCGCCACGGTGCCAAGCTGCCCTGGTGCCTTGGTGCCATGGTGCAGGGATTCAAGGCGAGTGCGACCGTCATTTGCAAGGAGCGTCGTACGGGGCAGATAGGATTCGACGAAGGCCCCATACCCACTGTGTCTACCGCATCCGAGTATCCCGACCGCTGCTCACGGACCACGACATCGCACGATAAAGCGAGGGAGGCGTGGGACGCAAGGGCGGCCTATCGATTCTCCCCGCGCACGAAATGCGAGGGGCAAAAGGCGATCGATTAAACTTGATAATGCAAGCGACACAGGAAACCGACTTCGAGCAAGCCTACATTGCGCTTGCCCGGAGACTGAGATGGCAGGCGGGTCAGGACGTCGCTGCTCGAGAAGGGATCCAACCTAACCGCACGTGCCGAACACAACTCACGCGCCGTGCGTCCAAATACTCCATCGATGCACGCCCAGCACCGGCCCCAACACCCAGCAATAGATGTCGTGCGCTGCTGCCAATGCGGATGTTGCAAGGCTGAAGC
>CM061555.1:229477574-229485074 GCA_030864225.1 Capsicum baccatum var. pendulum | reverse complement strand
TCAGTTTGTCAACTGAGGGATAGTTTCGACTTTTCTTGTTTTCTTAGGGGCATTTTAGTCATTTCACCTCACCCCTAATTCGTCTATAACATCTGATTCAGCTCCAAATTCAGCAAAATATACCCCTTTTCTCTAATTTTCTCTCAAGAATACCTTGTAGGGTTTCAAACAAAATCCCAAATAACTCAAGATTCAACCGTAGAAAATTCAAATTGGTTTCGTAGTTGTGTTCACCATCTCAAAAGCTTCGAGAAGCATCCCATGGTTATGTAAGGAGGATTCTAAATACAAGAGTCCATTGTTAAGGTATGAATATTGTTTATTCTTGATTCTTATCCATGAATAAGTATTGATAAAGAATTATGAGTATTGTCTTGATGTTGGAAGATAACTAGAAACATAGTTATGAATTGTTGTGTATAAATTGTTAGTAGTAAGTTATGGAAGTTGTTGTATTGGATTATGAAGAATGAATTGTGGTGATATATCATTATATTAGTGGTTATGTATGCCTAGTTATCATGTTGGTATTGGATGGTGATTAAGAAGGGAAATAAAGGCTAAGAGTGATATTGAGGGATATTTCATGAAAATGCATGATATGTGAATGTAATAAGAGTATAAGAGGATGTATGTAGTACTCTTATTGATGAGCTAAGGGATTACTTCCTAGACATTAATTGGTGAAGTTAATACCTAAATGGTAAGGTTTGGTTGCTAATACTAGTTTGCCACAAATGACTTATTGTAGATAAGTGTTCGAAGAGTACGGGAAGTCACTTGTATTGAAGTGGTTATATCAAGGTATGTAAGACATACTCTATCTACTCTTTGGCATGAATAATGACCCATGACACTCTCAAGTAAGCTTCCAACATTGTCCTATGACACATGACACATAATAACATCATATGATCTTCGACACTACCAATTGAACTTGTTTTCATTTTTAAGATGTCCGGCTAGTCAAAAAATTGTCCATATACTATTGTTGACTCCGAAATGGTTTAATGAGGTATCCATGATTCTCTACTTCATCTTTATGATATTTATTACCTATTTACATGTTTTTCCTATTGAGGTATCATGGTTTCAAGTTCCATACAGTGTGACCACAAAGTAACCAATCTCAAAGATTAATTGAATTAAGAAATGGAATGTCTATATTTTATATTGATGATATGATGTATTATATTAGTACCACTGATCAGTTGGCCATTGTATTATAAAGATTATGTATATATATGCTATTCCAGGGGTGGTCCCTGATGTATTATATTAGTACCACTGATCAGTTGGCCATTGTATTATAAAGATTATATGTATATATGCTAAAAAATGGAATGTCTATATTTTAAATTGATGATATGATGTATTATATTAGTACCACTGATCAGTTTGCCATTGTATTATAAAGACTATGTATATATATGCTATTCGAGGGGTGGTCCCTGATGTATTGTATTAGTACCACTGATCAGTTGGCCATTGTATTATAAAGATTATGTATATATATGCTATTCTGGGGGTGTTCCCTGATGTATTGTATTAGTACCACTGATCAGTTGGCCATTGTATGACATATGTTATGTATTGATAAGGATTACGGGAAGTAATGATATGAAAGTAATGTGCAGGTATCCCATCAGTTCTTTTAAGTGTGGTCTACTCATACTGTTTATTCACTGGTATCTGCGTTCTATTGATCTTTTGTATCTCATGTTGATACTCCCTTCCTTACATACTCAGTACATATTTCCGTACTGACGTCCCTCATGGGGGACCTGCATTCATGCCTGCAGGAACAGGTACTTCAGGTCGTACACCTCCGCAGTAAGAGCCAGGACATTCTATTGTTAGTGGTGAACTCCAGTTATTTCGGGGCATCCCAAGTCGTCTCTATATGTACCTTTAGTATTTGTATAAAAGTCTTTTGTGGGCGGGAGTTCGTCCCGACCCCAACTCAGTTGTGTATCTATGTAGAGGCTTTTGTAGACATATTGTAAAGCCATAGGAGTGTTTGGTTGATAGACGTGATGGCTCTGACGGCCAATTACTGTTCATATATATATTTATGCGTGTCTGCTGGGTTGATACAGGTACTGTTTTCTTCTATTTACAATGAAGTGCTGCCCAAATTTCTAGTTTTCATAAGTAATGTAAATGTGAAAGTATAGGTTATGAACGGGTTCTCCCGGGCCTCCTCGGCTACGGGTGCCAGTCCGCTCCAATGGGATTTGGGGTGTGACAGAAGTGGTATCAGAGCAGTTCGTCCTAGTGAGTCTACAAAGCCGTGTCTACGTAGAATCTCGTTTATCGGTGTGTTGTGCACCACATCTATAAACAGGAGGCTATTGGACATTTAGGGATTATTTCCACTCTCCATTTCTTAGTTCGTGCAATAGAGTCAGAATGTTCCTCTTTCATACTCTTATTCGCGCTTTGATGTCGCCCATATGAAAGTAAAAAGTCATCCCATATTCTTTCCTTACTCTAATGTCCTCCGATATGTCTCATTATTGAGGTGATTCAAGTGTAGAAGTTTAGAATCTAATGGTATGGTCCTTTCTGATTGAACCATATAAGAGTTTAAATTGTGCAAGGACTTGAGAAGAGTCCGTTAGTGCTTCAATGTGTATTGATTTCGATGTAGACATTGATCTTGATGGAATCGTGCTTTTCAGCTTCAGGTATTAATTGCATTTAGTCCCTTTCAAATTTATGTTACAAATGTCTTGCTTAAGGGAGGATGATGTGTAGTAGAATGTTGGAACTGTATTTCCACCCGAATAGTAGTATGCGTTAAAAGTGTTGTTGTCATGACTTATTGGTAGTGAAATTAGACCAAGAAGTTGGTGATGTGAAGTCACAAAGTTAGAAGTCAGAGTGAGGGTGACTTTTGTGTAAATGAATATTTTAGTTGAATAACCGATGTTCGAGAACGATTTACCCCCCCCCCCTATGGTGATAGACTAATGTGGTAACGAGTAGCATGTGTGGATGGTATGGTAGTCCGTGGAGGAAGTGTTTGACTCCGATTTTATTTATACAGAGTAATACGTGTATTCTTAGTTCATTGGATGTTGCGTATTAAATTTCTATCTCATGTAATCTTGTCATCAAGGTGTTGTTGAAAAAAAAATAAAATAAAATAAAGTCTAGTGAAGCCGTGTGGGGCTCTTTCGATTCACTAGCATAGTTGACTTGTCATTCATTTCATTTTCTTGTTCGAAATACAAAATCAAAGTCTAGTGAAGCCATGTGAGGCCTATTTCGATTCACTAGCAACTTGTTGTCCAACTTGTTGTTCTTGTGTTGGTTTAATAGATGTATTGCTGAATTTGTTTGCATGAGATTGAGTTGGTAAAGAGGTTATTCATCCTTGTGTGTTGTTTAGTAGATTGTAGAGAAGGAGTTGTTAGTTAGAGTGATTTGTAGGTAGGTTGCTTGAAGTGTGAAAATGGCTATATTAGCCAGTAAGTTGTAAGTATAGACTCATGGTTGTTTGTGGAATTTGAAGGCAGACTAAATGTATGCTTAAGTAAGTAAGCGTGATGTGAGAGGCCGTATAAGTAGATAAGATTGTATGGGGTTACAATATAAGATTAATGTCGATCATGTCTATTATGTGACTTTACCCCTTGACCTTCTTTTCCTTGGTAGTAGTAATGTTATAAAGGTGCTTTGGTCGTGGATAGTATCTAGATAAAATCAAGTATTTGGGGTAAAATGTCCCAATTTGATGAACTAGTAAATTATGTTGTATTCTTCATGGGTGGTATTTACTGAATAAAACAAGTATGAGCTGATGCCTATGATGCCTTACACCATGTCTTTATAGTACCTAAAAGTCCCTAAGTCAACAAGGTACAAAAATGCAAGCTATACAATTATCAACTACAAGCAGAAAATCTGAAAATCCTGCACATGCTTGCTGAAATTTCTGCACATGCTTGCCAACCTTTGTGGACCTTTTAAAGTGGAAAATTTGTAGTTTGATACCAGCCCGCGTGAACTTCCTAAAGTCTAATAAATGTGCTGCAAGACTATTTTGACCATCTAGAAGGTGCTGGAACGTTGGCAGCAATGCAGGGCATTTATCGAAGCCACGTCAAGCTCGAAAACGCGCCCGAATAGTTCTAAACATGCCCAAAACGTGAGGAGTTTAATCTGTTGTGACGTTGAGCGTCAAAATGTGGTTGTAAAAATAGTGATTTAAGATTTATGATGTATGTTTTGTAAGAATTATGTATAAGGTTGGATTGTAAATCATGTTAAGCACTAGACATTAAGTTTGAACAATTGATGCCCATGAAGGTGGATGTGATGACTTCTTGGTTAATGATACTAGTTTTATAGAAGTAATCTAATAGGCTTGAGTGGTGTATGCAAGAGCCTAAGTTTATTTGATTTATAGTGTTGAGCCTTTTTTATATGATCTTGATTCTCATAGTATAGATTTGTAAGTTTGGACTCGCGATATTGATAGGCTATGTCGAAAGTAGTATGTTTCATTGAAGGCTTGGTGATATCCATGTTGAGTGCTAGATTCTAAGTTTGAGTTTTTGAAGGTTGAACTAATAGAAATAAGAGTTAAAGCACTAGAGGGTGTGCTGTCCGACTATGGGGATAATCATGAAGAACCGAAGTTAGTAAGTGCAAGTATTATATGATGACTGTTGGGTCTATAGAATGATAAAGTGTATCTCAGAAGGTAGTATTAACAGTATGTTTTCCACTTTCAGGTGTAGTCATTTGGGTTAAGTGCCATGATATGCGTGTATAGTAGTTTTTCAGACCCCAGAGTGTAGTGAGTGTACTTCAGTTTAAAGTCTAGTAATGGATCTCCCAAACTGAATATCAGAGCTTGAAGCTAAGGGGGAGATGTTAGAGCGAATAACCAAGTCAGGCCTTCAGATTCTAGTCGTGATGTCATGATGATATAGAACGTCAGAAAGTGAGGTTGAGACTCAACCCATTCTTGTCTCAGTATATTTTTTTCAGTTATCCCAATATCTACTCATGCCTTACGTTTCAGTCCAATGATCAAAATTGATGTTCATGCTTATGATAGAGAATCATGTACTCCTCAAGTTCTAAAATGAGAAGTTTCAGTTCATTCAGTAGTCGGAAATCCCATTCCATAAGTTATGAACTCCAAATTGAGGTCATGTAGCTCATGACTCATGTACTCACGCTTTATAGTATGCTTGTTTTAAATAAGACCATAAGTGTGAAGTAAGATCTGGGGCCAAGTTTTTGATATATGTGAGTTTTAGTGGAAATTTGTATGTGTATGTTCTTGGGGTAGCGCGTGGGAGTTACATTAATAGTGGTTTAGAGAATATGTGAAGTGTTTCTTCATGGGTGTTTGGGTTGAAGTTCATATGAGGTTATAAAGATTGGCTTGAACGATATGTTGGGATTTTAGTAAAGGGACGCAATATGTGCTAGTGAATCTATGGTAAGAGTTCAGAGTTAGTCATTAATATGGGAAGGCATGATATGCTTAGGGTGTGAACTTTAAAAGGATATGGAAGATTGAATCATATTGTTTAGACTAGTATCATGGTATGACATGTTGTATTTTTGGGTCTTGGAGTTAGGCTTGATCACAGTGAAAGGATTTAAGCTACTATAGACATTGTAGAAAGAGCTATCAATGCCCATATGAGAATTATAAGTTGAATCGAATGAATGTGGTATCTAAGGGAAATAGTACAGTTAAGGGAGTATTCGAGGAGTGTGCTAATCTTGGAAGTAAGAAGTCGCATTGACTAAGGACTGACAATTCTATCATGATTTATGAGTTATATGTCTATATTCCAGGCTGCAGAGTAATGTCAATGTTGGGATCCTATAGTCGGATGTATTGTGTGACTCATGCCCAAGATCTTTTGCTGCCTAATGCTACTAGAATTTTTTTTACGAAGAGTGTTGATAAGATACTCCAGATTGGGTATAAGTTTCCTGTGTAGTTCAGTCTGTTCAGCCAGCAAATCAGTTCAATAGTCAGAAAGTCAAATTCTCATGATTTGTTTGCTTGTCTTTTCAATTAATCATGCTACCCGAATTCTCAGATATGTTACTATTCCAAGATTGAGTATACTAGTAGTTGCGAGTATAATTCAGTTCATGCGTCATGTACTAGATTCAGATTCCAGAGGTTCAGTTATGAATCAAAATCATAGGTGTCGTGTGCATTTCCTGCATTTTCCAAGTATCTTAGTGAATTGAACACTCATAGAGGGATGTAGGATCCCAAGGGGGAGATACCCCATTTGGTTGCGTGCATAGATTCTTATTACAAGCTTCGCCTCAATTGATATTGCTTATTCAGTCATACGTTCTTGTGTCAGCTCAGTCAGATATGCCTGCATTAGAAATGCACGTTCAATAGAAAAAGTTCAGCTTATCTATGTATTCAGTTCTGCGTTCATGAGATCAACTCAATAACAAATCCATACATTAGGTTTGCATGTTCATTATGAGATCTCAGCTTATGAGTGGCTCCAGTCGTGTATTCCATGCATCAGATATGCATGTCCGATATAAGAATTCAGAATATCAGTAGTTATATCCATATGGTCATGTTTCAGATCAGTGTATTCTGTATTAGAAGGCATGTCGTGCCTGCGTTATTCCATACCTTTAAGGCTTCAACATTTCCAATCCATCATTCGGGGACGAATGATCCCAAGGGGGAGATAATGTAAAACCCCGTAAAAGTCGTGCATGGATTAGCCTTTAATAGAGTGCTCTTAGACTTAAAAACTTGAAAAAATTTTCTAAGTGTAACTTCGAGTCATTTTAGTTGGCAACCTTCGGGATACAACTTCTCGACCTTCCCGACCTTCATTTTTAGATTTTCAAGTTGCGTTACGACCGGGCAATCTCATAGTACATCTTGGATAAGTTTTGTAATTTTTCGGAATGCATAAGGCTGCGTTTGGATTTCAAAACAGTAGCAAAACGCAAAGCCTGTTGCCCAGTTTTTTTTTCAGCATTTCAGGGTCAACTTCAAACGATCATAACTCCCTGTATATAATAAACTGTGTGAGCTATAATATATCAAACGTAAGGTCTTTGAGTCTTCTCTGCAATGAAACTGGTTTCATCCAAATAGAACATCTAAGTAAGGAGTTATATCCGTTTTACTTCAGCCTGTCGGTTTGTCAACTGAGGGATAGTTTCGACTTTTCTTGTTTTCTTAGGGGCATTTTAGTCATTTCACCTCACCCCTAATTCGTCTATAACATCTGATTCAGCTCCAAATTCAGCAAAATATACCCCTTTTCTCTAATTTTCTCTCAAGAATACCTTGTAGAGTTTCAAACAAAATCCCAAATAACTCAAGATTCAACCGTAGAAAATTCAAATTGGTTCCGTAGTTGTGTTCACCATCTCAAAAGCATCGAGAAGCATCCCATGGTTATGTAAGGAGGATTCTAAATACAAGAGTCCATTGTTAAGGTATGAATATTGTTTTCTTGATTCTTA